>CANYLF010153314.1:0-10613 GCA_948193215.1 Bocquillonia castaneifolia
GTTTTGAATGTTCTTTGTTTATCAACATTATTGGATTTTTAAGTTTGAAAAGTTTGACATATAAATGAATTGATTTTGAGTTGGTTTAAGTACGGCTTTTCAGAGGAAAGCCAGAAATACTGTTTTGAAACTGTGTTTTTCTGTTTAAAAATTTCGGATTTGAGATTTTTGGATCACAACGATCGTTGCACTATTCACAACGATCGTTGCTGATTTGCAACGAGCTCGTTGCTAATTCCCACGAGCTCGTGTACCCTACTGGAATTTTTAGCCATTTCCGTGTATTTTACAACGATCGCTGTTCATTTACAACGATCGTTGCACTGTTCACAACGATCGTTGCACTATTCACAACGATCGTTGCAACCCTATTTTCAGAGAAAAATTTTGTTTCAAAGGGACTTTTTGATTGGACATTGATTTATGATTAATTACTATCTTTATGTATATTAATACGTATGAAATGGTGTTAAATTTGGGTCGTCACATGAATGAAGTTCACGCAGGAGTTTGTGGGCCTCATATGAGTGGGCCTGTGTTATCATTGAAGATTCAAAGACAAGGGTATTACTAGGATACCATGGACAAGGATTGCACCAGAATTGTTCACAAATGCCATAGCTGTTAGATATACGGAGACCAGATTCATGTCACACCTTCAGAATTACACAATCTTGCTTCCTCGTGGCCTTTCTCTGCTTGGGGAATTGACATCATGTGACCCATAGGACCTACTGCCTCCAATGGTCATAAATATATCATTGTGGCAGTCGAGTACTTCACCAGATACTTGGAAGCTATCTCACTTCCAACGGTTACTACACATAACATGATGCAATTCCTAGCCAAGAGGATCAAGTGCAGGTTTGGGCTTGCTCATCACATAGTGTCGGACAACGGAGTGCAATTCCAAGGGGAAACAGTGGACTTTCTGAAAGAAAATGGTATAGAGCATCACAAATCTTCTCCCTACAGACCACAAGCCAATGGGGTCATTGAGGCTGCCAACAAGACTGTTAAAAAGATACTAGCAAAGATGGTCAAGACATACAAAGATTGGTCGGAGCAGTTACCATATGCCATCTTTAGGTACAACACCACCATCAGAAGTGCAACAGGGCAAACACCTTTCTCTTTGGTATGTGGGGGAGAGGCAGTGCTTCCGATAGAAATGCAATGCAAGTCACTTCGGGGTAGTGTTAGAATCATAGTTAGCAGAGACTGAGTGGGTAGAGAAGAAGTACAGACAGCTGTTATCACTAGAGGAAAATAGGAAGACTAGAGGAAAATAGGAAGAAAGCCCTCTACCATACACAATTGTACCAACAAAGGATAGCCAGATCATTCAACAAGAGCATCAAGCCTCGTGCCATCAAAGAGGGAGACTGGGTCCTGAAGCAGGCTAGGCCCATTCCTTTTGATCCTCGAGGCAAGTTCAAACCGACCTGGGAAGGTCCGTACATGGTTGTGAAGGTCCTACCCAAGGGGGCAGTCAAAATTTCAGATTTAGAGGGCAATGAATTCACTCAACTCATCAACATGGATAGGTTGAAGAAATACTACCTATAAAAAAAATAAAAATAAAAATAATATAAAAAAATAAAAATGATGATTTGAGGGAAAATTTCCAATTGGAAAACCTATAAAGGACGGTTGGTAACAGGGGGCATATTATGCGCGATCAGTGTAGTACGCTTTTGTGAATAAGAGAGTGCATTATATTAATAAAACATAATTATTGGTAAACATTGTCTTATTTATGATAATAATGAAATGTTTACATCTGCTTGGAAAAGAAAACATTCTCAAAGTACATGCAAAGGGCGGATATGAGACCACCTAATGCCCAATATTTCCATATTGCATTTTGCTTGCATTATACAGGGTAGTCATTTCCTGGGAATGGGAGGTGGATGGTTCCTGGTTCTACAGCACAATCCAGGCTTTGTAGAGAGCATCAGTCATAGTACTACTACGGAAGGCCACATTGATAAGGCGGCGTCTACTGCCCACCCACTGCGAATCCAGTCAAGTAGCTAGGGCTGCAGGGGAGAGCCCTCAAAATCAGGAAGGAGAGGCACAATACGTTGAATTTGCTCGTATTGGTGACAGAGCCTGGAGGGAGTATAGAAACTGGAAAAGTGCAGTCCAGCCAATGGAACACATCTGTCAAAAAGCTCTACTATCACCTCCGCCAAGGACCACCATGGACAGTGCCAACGGATATCACCCTCCTGCCTATTATTCATAAAGTCATCCTAGTCGGCTTTCTGATTGATTAAGTGTAGTGCGAGAAAGACAACGGGCCATCAACTATCTGGGTGTGTAAAGGTTCAAACTTCTAGAAACCCCCAAAAGGGCCAGCCTTTCCCTCAGCCAAATCTATCACATTGACAGTCAAATAATAATAATAATAATAATAATAATAATAATAATAATAATAATAATAATAATAAATATATAATAATAAAATATAAATATATATATATATATATATACACATAATAATGATAAAACCACCATTCACCTGTAAAAGCATCGGACTACCCCTGAACTGACCGCCTTAAGAAATACTGTCCAAGCCAATGATGGTTTCAGCCAGAATGACAGGAAAAGGGTCTGCACCGTCCTCCACTTGACTAATAATGTGAGTGATTTGAATATCACCCATGCCATCTAGGTCAGTTAGCAGGTAAGCTGCATACAAAGAAAAAGCAAGAATTCTTCGCCAAGCGAAACAGCCAACAATTTTATGCTTACAATTCTCCATCAACTCAGGCAGAGTTAACATCCCATGATTTGAATAGTACAACAAGGTCTGAGGTAGTAAGTTAAAAAGTGGAACTGTGAAAGCAGGAAAATTTAACTCTAGGCTGGGCAAGGCCACATGAATCGAAGAGGAAGTGTAACTTTTACCTAGAATAGCAGTAAATTCTTCAGGCAGGGGGTATATTTCAATGTCCTTAAAGCGAAACACTTGGTCTCAATGGCTTCAACATTTAGCAGCACTCCTAAGAAAATACTCATCAAGAGTCATACCCTTCATAGAAACTAGAGGAGACAGAGCAAAATAAAACAGATAGATCCATTTCTAATGACTGGAACCCAAGAATTCTCTGATGAAACCTTGAATCATTGAAGGAGCACGAGAGAGTGAACTCATAGTGAAGGTGAAAAACAAAAAAGGAAGTACAAAGAAGAAGTGAGGGAAACTACGAGTAAAGAAAAAAGAAATAACAAAGTTAGATGAAAAATGATGAGAATGGAAGAAAGCAAGAAAAAGCAAGGAGAACCAAAGGCAAAGGAAGAACAAAGAAAATGAAAAGTGAAGTTATGGAAGGGAGAAATGGTCTTCATTTTTAAAGAAGTTGCATGCATAAGAGGTGGGAAATGGCCTCTCATTGGCTAATGAGTTAGGAAATAACAGGCAAAAATTAATTCTCCGGTAGAAGTAAGCAGAAAAGGATTAGTGGCAAGGATACGTGGCAAAACAAAGACAGACATCAAAAGGAACACATATAGGGATTGAAGGTCCAGCCGGATGTTCAATGGTCCGGCAGAACCTTCAAACATCCGGCTGGATGTTTACGATAGGAGAAGGGCCAATATTTCATTCATTTTTCATGCATACATGCATACATTTACGTGGAAAAATTAACATATAAAGGTAGTTGCATTTCCATAAATGTATAATCGTTGCATTAGGCATTTAGGGCATTTTCATAAGCATATAATCATAACATGTAGGCGAAATTGCATTTACATAAATAGCTAATTACTTTGTTATGCATTTAAAGCATCCAAACGTGTGCATACATACATAACAGGTTCAAATAGAAGCTGCCTCAATAAAAGCACAGCTGCAAAGTGTCAGAAATGTTCAGAACAAAGGGCCAAACAAGTGCCCTTCACATCAACAGTGTCTTAAAAATAAAGGAACTTAGTCCTGCCTAGGGCGGACTCTCCTCTCAAACTGTGCCTGGTCCTCTTCATCACTGTTACTGCTTGAAGAAGCCTCCTCCGCTGTAGGCCCAGTCTCGAAAGTCCTATGCTATAACTGAGCCCTCAAGCGAGCAATCTCTGTATCCTGCTATATGACTCGAGCTTGCCAAGTGTTGCACAGTCCCACAGCCATGAACTTGTAGGCCTGAAACATGCCAGCCAGCTGATAAGCATCATCAATAGGGACCTAAAATAAAGAAAAATCATGAGAATTCCGCATTCAAAAAAGTTTGAAAGCAAGTGACAAGGAAACGACCACGACATACTTACATGAGTAACACCTGGGGGCACCACCATGCGGTGCACTGAGGAAGGCTCAATGACCTGCTTTGTGATACCACTGGGGGTATAGCAAGTGAAGGATGATGGAGGAAAAGACGTGACCTGACCTACATGCATGCCACCTTTCCGACTTGAGGAAGTAAAGCCCCTACTACCTGGTCTCTCTCTAGCAGCATATCTGCTAGCCCGGGCTCCAGCAGCTAAGGAGCCAACACGACCACCTTCATCGCCACCCAACAGAACCAAGTCCCTAATGTTCTTCAGGAGCCTAAACATAACTCTCCTAGCTTAGAAAGATTGTCAGAAAGTCAGAATAAACTACCAAGAAAGGATGAAGAATTCAAAAAGAAGACCGATACTTACAGCAAGGGCCCTAGTACTAGGTAATGGAAGAGCAGGCAGACAGGAAACCCCTAGGTAGTCGAGGTAGGAAGCATCCTCAACAATGAAATCCAGGCAATCCCTGCCGGTGACCCAGCGTGCCACGTAGCTCTCCGCCAGTCGATGGGTATAAAACATGTTCCGCGGAGGATCCTGAGGGACAGCCTCCCTCTCGACCTCAGAACATTGGTCGATCACCCTCTCACCCAGGAACCACATTCTGTAGCCTGAACCCTCCAACAGGATCCACCGCTCGTCCTTCTCCATGAAGGTGGTCACATACACTAGCAATCTCTCCGGATTACCCATCCAATCAAAATGAAGTTGCAAGAATAACTATCCAAGTCAGAATGTGAAACCGAGATGAATAAGGAAGTGCAAAGAGATACTCACGTCCTCAGAAGTATGCATCAGCTCATTCAGGACCTTCCTGTGGTCCGCTAGCGTCATCTGTGGAGTGGTGTTATGGGAAGCAACCCACCGCCTCAATGAAGGAATAATCCCCGGAACCACTATAGGGTGGAAGTTCTTCAGTTTGCCCATCTCTATAGCCCAAATCTGTAAAAAGAACAACCAAAATTAGCGACAGAATGACGACAGTCAGAAAAACAAGCCAAGGTTAGAACATTTACCTGCACAGCGTGCCAAAACCCATTCAGCTTCTTGTACCCCATGGAAAACCTATCCAGGCAGGAGTACAAGTAAGCTAGGGCAGCAGACCCCCAGTCATAAAAGCCCCATGGTGTCAAAATCTCTCAGCAAAGGTATGAAATGAATCCATAAACTGCCAGTCTTGTTGCTGAATAGGGTACTTGCCAGCAAGTGGAATAAAAAGACCCTGGCCATCTGATCACGACTCACCTCATCCACAGGATCCCTATACTGCAGTCTACCATCAGGACCCTCCAAAATAAACGGCGTCAGCTAATCCATCATATCGGAATAATCCGGGTGTCCCGTTCGCTATATACTGGAGTAAACCCGAACATCCAGAGGAAGTAAGTGTTCCTCTCCTTCATCGAGGTGAAGTACAGAACACCGTCAAAGGGAATCCGCTCACCAGCACACCTAACGCCAGTAATCGTAGCAAAGGCCCCGGGGGTAAGTGTGTACTCCCCGCATGGTAAATGAAAAGTGTGGGTGCTGCACATCCAGTGCTCCATCAGTGCATAAGTGGAAACCCTGTCCACATGACCCAGCTGGTCTGGAAGTGCCCGCACAAAGGTATCCAACCCGGTGCGACGAACTCAGTCCTTGACAGGCTCAGGAAGCATATCCATTGCCTTCTTGGAATCACACAAGTTCCCCGACTGGGAAAAGCTAGTGGCGGATCCTCTCTGCTAATGAAACACCCACTGTAAGTAAAACATGCATCTACACACACGGCGAAAAGCCAAACAAATAACTCGAAGCACGAACGGGTGCTAGATTCATGATTCACGCCACAATCACAATTCGAAATGAATAAGTTTTGGAATAAAGACATAAACACTCACAAAAAAATGAAACGAACGAGTTTCAAACACATTCATCCTATTGCATTTACAGTCTCATGACACAATCACAGTCCTAAACTAATAAAGTTTGGACGACTACACAATCCGTACACGACAAACAATTCGGGAATGCGCTAACACAACACTTAGCATATTTAGACTTGATCATACAAGCAAATACAAAAAAAAAACAGGTCACGGATCCAGAGCAAACATGCAAAGGATTCGATCACTTTCTCAATCTGGACGCAAACATCCGGCCGAATGATTGAACATTTGGACGGATGATTAAACATCTAGCCGGATGTCCAATGATCATTCGGCCGAATGATTACGTCCCAAACTCAAACACCTGGCTGCAAAACACATATTCCCAAAATTCATTCAAGTTCACTAGCATTCACAGCATATAATACACTATAGTCATCATTAGGCGTGCGAACAAGCATTTCACGCCTAATTACAAATATCCCACATACCATATCATACATTCACTAAGTCTATCCAATTCACCAACACCCAGAACTCATAATGCATCATAAAATCATCACTAAAGCATGTAATTAATCATGTAAGCACAAAAACCATCAAAGCATGTGAAAGACAGGACTGCCAGGTGTCGCAAACGTCCGGCCATATGTTCAATGGTCCGGCTGGACCTGCAGTGACAGCCCCGACACCAAAAATTTCCCAAACATCAAACAGCCATCAAAACTCAACCAAATCACTGGGCAATTGAAGACTAACCTCCAATGAAGCATAACAACAGATTTGGGCACCTAGATTCCTCAATGGTGTGATTTCTGCGCCTCTCTCCAACCCGCAAGTTTCCAGTACAAAAACACACTCATCCACAGCGAAGATAGAACAAGAACGGTCAATGAATGGATCTAAGGGGTCTATAATAGGTTGGGCAGCCTCCTGGAAGTTTGGGTCTTCCTCCATTGGGATATCCCCATGTTCGACCATTGATGATAGAAAATAATTAAAAAAAAAGAGAAAAGAGAAGAGAGAAAAGAGTAAAAAAAAAGAGAAGGAGAGAAAAATGGAGAAAATAAAAAATAGAAAAGAGAAAAGAGTAGAAGAGGTAGGAGAATAAGAATGGTTTGAGAGGATTTTTATTGAGAGTAAATGGAGAAGATGAAAGGAAATTTAATTAAAATGGATGAGGGAGAAAGTGGCGGTTTTCTTTTGGAAACAGGGGGCAAAATCACTGCTTTGATCCCTCAAAATTCAAATCCAGCAAAAAGGCCCAAAAATTAAGGGGTCTGCAACGGACAGACAAAAAATCAAATTAGCAGTTTCAGAGGCTTCAAAAAATTTCAAACTTTTTCTAAAAAGGATTAGAAAATTTTTCTAAAGACTCCAGACACTTCAGATAATTTTTCTAAACTCCCAGAAAAGAATTCCGACAGAGGATGACAGAATCTTGAAAAATTCAAAACAGTGGGAAAACGTAGCCAAAAAATTCAGGTAACATTAATACACTATGAGTGATTTTTCAGAATGATTTATGATAGGTAGAACGCTACCAAAAGTTCCAATTAGTGAATGGGTCATTTCGCAAGAAAAGTTGTACCAAGACAGTACTAGAGCAGACGAAGCTCTTCCAGACTCACCCTAAATATCAGTTTAGACTATTAAAAGTTTAGAATAATCTTATATAGTTGATCGAGAGTATCCTAGATTTCTATACCCAGACGAACGGGTCTCAGACATCAGATACTGGGGACGAACTACCTCAAGTACCTTGGAGACGTATTACCTCCAATTTATCAGCGACGACTATCTATGGAGACGAACTATCTCTGAATTATTGGCAACGACTATCTATGGAGACGGACTACCTCTGAATTATTGGTGACAACTATCTGCGGAGACGGACTACCTCCAATTTATCGGCGACGACTATCGAACCCGGAGCCAAAACACGAATTGTATCCTTTTGTCAGGTTTGTTTATGTTTGTTTGCTTTGACGTTCATTTATTCATGTTTTTATAACATTGCTAAACTCCGACAAAGCGGGGGTAAACTGTAGATGCCTAATTTTTGGATGCAGGTAAGTGGAAGCGGCCCAGGAACCCAGTGATGAATTTGGTCTGTTTTAGACCAATTGATTACCCAATTTCTTGTAGAAATGAGCTGAAAAATATAGAAAAATTATTTTTAAATGTGCTAAATATTTTCAATGTATTTTGGCCTAATTTAGGGTCCGAACAAGTGTTCAAATATTTGTCCGAACCTTAAAATGGCCCAAATAAACCAAGAAATCATTTTAAAGCCCAAAAGCCCATTAGGCCTAGGATTGAACATCCCGCCGAATGATCAATGGTTCGGCCAAATGTTCATTGTTGTCAAAATTAATAATTTATAAGGAGCGTCTGCAAGATCCGACAGGATAACGGGTAATGATCTAGCATACCCTACCCACTCACAAAGCAGATTCTCCATCTCTTAGGGTTACCCTAATTTCCCTAGATATAAATAGAATAAGATGAGAAAAGAGGGGGGGGGGGGGTGGGGGTGGGGAGACTTTTGATACTTCGGGAATTCAGAGAGGGGAAGAAAAAAAAATAATACAGAGAAAAATAACATTTTCTTTACAGAGGTTTACGTTGATTTTTTGAAACTATTTTTCAGGATTTCTTAATCATTCAACAGCTCGTTTACTACCCGAAGCGGTAAACAATCTCATTTTTTAGGGTAACCAACCATCCACGAGCCATTCATGCATCAAGAATAAGCTCATTTCTTCATTTGCATCATTTGCTTTATATTCTACAACTTTTACATTTTTTTCATACTAATTTTGTTTAATATTCTGATCACATATATGAGTTCTATGTAAAACTAGGAGGATGTAGACCTATTCAAAATTTTACAGCGTCATTTTTCTTAGACTTTTAGCTGTTGTTATAATTTATTTTAACCATTCAAAATGGATCCTTAGCATCCTGTGTGAATTATCATTAATTAATATATTGAGTATCTGTAAGAAAACATAAAAATACAGAAGAAGAAACTCAGAGAAGTCCAATTGCAGATCCGCCCTAAAAATCCATTTAGTGGGAATGTCACCATTGCTATTGGACACCAACTGACGGGCAGCGGTAATTAGATGCATCCCAGGCGCTCTGTCCACAACGTATATGTCTTTACTTGCCATTTTACAATATATTTTGTGCTCTACCATTAGTATCTTGGTTATCACAATATATGAATATTGTGGGCACCACTTTTTGCTATTCAAAAATATATTCCAAGACGTTTCATAGCCATTTGGCTTCGTCCCTGGATTTATCCAGAGCTAGAAATTTAGATTTCATGGTCGATATGGTTTTAACCGTTCGTCTTTAGGATTTTCATGACATAGCATCTTCTCTCAAAGTGAAAACATATTCACTTGTGCCTTTGGTATCTTAAATATCAGATATCCAATTAGCATCAGAGTATGTCAACAAAATACAACTTCAGGATTACATATCCTTTGGTAGTAATTTTGACATACACACACATTTGTCATCATGACATGCCAAAATTTCTGTGTCATTTGTGCTTAAGTCCATATACTGACTTCATCAATTCACAGGCTTTCCTTTATTATCCTGGAGCTACATCACCCTCAGATTGTTCCATGTAGATTTCTTCATCAAGATCTTCACTTTGAAAGTTTGTCTCAAGGTCCATTTGATGTACCTCAAGATCTCGATCAAGACACCCCTACACTTTGAAGTAGTTAGGAAGGTTCAACCTCTCCATAACTTACATGGTGTCTTAGTATCATTCTTGTGGGTTCCTTATTTAAAAGATAATTAGTCAATAAAGATCTTCCCCCCACATGTTCAACATACTCACCACTTTGATCACTTCTCATCATCTTAACCCTTTTTATTAAGTCTGGTTTCAACTTCTTGCTATTAGCTAGTACACTTCTCTATAGCTTCATCTTTTGCCTTAAAGCAAATATACATTCCAATATATTAGATCAAGTGGTTATGGAGACCTTGTTGCTTTGCATCAACACAATATTTTACATCAAATTGAAATATGGGAATGTTTATAGGTTAATTAATTTACATAAAGTAGCAACCATGCTCTAAATTAAATAAGCCAAGTTTATAAATCAAAGAAACACAATTCTTCTTTATTCATAACTTTAAACTTAGAGAGATAGTATTTGAATTTTCACATACAATTCAATGCACATCCCTTCTTACAAACATTCCCCATTAGGCACAAAGATCAATTTCAGACACATCTCTAGCAATGTCCTCTATGACATTTGCCTCATTTGATTTGTCTCTCTTTGGCAGTCTGCAATTAGATGACTTGTGTCCCATCTTGTTGCAATTGAAGCATTTTCCTTGAAACTTTAGTTTCTTGAAAAAATTACCTTTTGGTCTCAGTTTAGACCCAGCTTGAGGTTTCTTGACCTCCACCATATTAGCCTT
>CANYLF010153331.1:0-11393 GCA_948193215.1 Bocquillonia castaneifolia
GTTTATATGTTTTGGTAATTTTAGCTTAATGTATTCTTGGTTTAATTGATTAAATGCTTATTGAGTAGCCAGCTCACCCCTTGGCATATTTTTCAGGACATTTTGCTAGTAGATTGTCGAAACCGTGCAAATTCTGCATTTGCATCATCAAGCATATCAGGTGGGCCGGAGGAGAATACTTATTGCACAGTGACATGTTGGGAATGTAAAATGTGGAAATAAAGTATGTGTGATGTGGTTAATAATCTAGTATATGATATGTAAGGATAACTTGATAACCATATATATGTTTGATGTTGGTTTAGATTTTATCTTAAGGAGTGGTTATGTGTGCTTAATTTAGATTAGCTAAGTTAGAATTTAAATTAATTATATACATATCTAGTGTATGTATAACTTTGGTATGAGAATGTGAATATATGTTAGTAGCTTTAGAGATGAGAAATTAGAGTTAAAATGCAACCTAAATCACTTATCTCAATATTTTAAATTTTGGGTTGTTTTTACCTTAATTTGTGATGCCATTTGAAGCTAGTTAATCAATAGTATTTTCTCTAAATTTATAACCATTTGATACCTTAATAAGTCTCCTAAAAAACCTACAAAATTCAGATCAAAACCAATTCGTTTAGGTGGTGAAATAACCTAAGTTTTTAAACGTAAATTTTAAATCAGTTTTTGCATAGTTGCTGCCCTAATAGTAATTTTTTTGTATTTGACTTCTATAATTTTTCTAAATTGATTTTTAAGGTCTATTTTAGTATATTATTGACGAATATAAAGTTAGATTGAAGAAAAAGTGCATAATTTGGCTAAAATAATTCAAAAACTACAATTTTATGCAAACCATTAGAAGTTTACGATAGTTAAAATATTGGGTGTTACATAAACTCTTAGATTCTAATCTTGCATTCCTTTTTCAAATTGAGCCTAAAAATGCTGATGAGGCATTCCAAGAGGAGAGTTGGGTACTTGCTATATAAGTAGAACTCAATCAATTTGAGAGGAATAAGGTTTGGGACTTAGTACCTAGACCTAAGGATCATCCAATTATTGGTACTAAATGGTTGTTTAGGAACAAATTGGATGAGCAAAGTCAAGTTACTAGAAACAAAGCCTGAATGGTTGCCAAAGGGTATAACCAAGAGGAAGGCATTGACTATGATGAGACATTTGCACCAGTTGCAAGATTGGAAGCCATTAGGATTCTTTTAGCATTTACATCATTCATGGATTTCAAACTCTTTCAAATGGATGTTAAAAGTGCTTTTCTAAATGGTTTCATTGAAGAGGAAGTGTATGTTGAACAACCTCCTGGTTTTGAGTGTTTTGATTTTCCAAATCATGTTTTTAAATTAACTAAGGCCTTGTATGGTTTAAAACAAGCTCCTAGAGCTTGGTACTAAAGGCTTAGTTCATTTCTTTGCAAAAATAGTTTTGAAAAGGGGAAGGTTGACACTATTCTCTTCATAAAAAGACATAAACATGATATGCTCATTATCCAAATTTATGTTGATAATATTATATTTGGTGCTACTAATGAAAATCTTTGCCAAGAATTTGCTAAGTGTATGATTAGGGAATTTAAAATGAGCATGATGGGAGAGCTCAAGTTCTTCCTAGGACTTCAAATCAAGCAAGGCAAGGAGGGGATCTTCATCAACCAAGCCAAATACACTAAAGAGTTGATCAAAAGATTTGTCATGGAAGGATGCAAGACAGGCAAAACCCCCATGTGAACAACAACAAAATTAGACAAGGATGAAAAGGGTAAAAGTGTAGATGAAAAGAAGTATAGATGTATGATTGGCTCACTTCTTTATTTAACTTTATCTAGACCCAATATTATGCATGCTACATGTTTATGTGATCGTTTTCAAGCATGTCCTAAAGAATCTCATTTGCATGCCATCAAAAGAATTTTAAAATATTTGCATGGCACAATGCATTTAGGACTATGGTATCCTAAGAGTGTTTCTTTTGACTTAGTTGCATATTCGGATTCGAATTACGCCGGTAGCTTGATGGATAGGAAAAGCAATTCTGGTACTTGTCAACTGCTTGGTAATTGCTTAGTTTCTTAGTGTTTTAAGAAACAAGTTAGTGTTGCTTTGTCAAAAGCCAAAGCAGAATATATAGCGGCGGGTTGTTGTGGATCACAAATTTTATGGATGAAACAACAATTGAGAGATTATGGATTAACTATTGATCATATTCCCATCAAATGTGATAATACTAGTGCAATAAATCTTTCAAAGAACCCAATTCAACACTTTAGGAGTAAGCACATAGATATTAGACTTCATTTTTTAAGAGATCATGTGCAAAAAGGTGATGTTGTATTAGAGTTTATTGATACAACTAACCAATTGGCCGATATTTTCACAAAACCTCTAAATGAAGAACATATGAACTTCATTAAGAGTGAATTAGGGATGCTTGATGGATGCACCCTTTGATTTTCATAGTTTTTATGTAAATTTCTTTATACATATGCATAAACTTAATTTATATCCTTAAATATACTTTTCTATTACTCTAAGGATTAATTTTAAGTCATAAAATAAGTTTCGAACTCAATCAAAATACAAAAATCATGTTTTACAATTGATTTTCCATAAAAACCATTTTTGACGTGTAAGTCGAGGCCGCGATCTCATGATTTCCCCTGCGATATACCCTAAAATTTTTACTAGTTTTTCTGTCTTTAAAATCAATGTGAAATTTCAAACAGAAAGGGAAATTTTTAAAAAGATCTGTTTCAGTAAGTCGCGCTCACGATTCATTAGTCACACTCGCGAGATTTCAAATTTTTCAGCCATTACAAAATTTTTCAAATCTCACCCCCACGATCTCCTAATCATGCCCACGACCTTCATGATTTTCTAAAAAAATATAGCCGTTCCTAGCCATTGGAAAATGGCTAATTTCTTGGTTTTTTTGATTTTCTGACAGTTTTAAGAGTTCCAACATGCTTATAAATACCTCATATGCATATGTTTAAGGGTTTATAACCATTTCTCTTTTTTTTCAAAGCATTAGAGTTATTTTCTCTTCTACTCCTCATTCTTTAGAGCTTTGAATTTCATCTTTCTTGTGCATAAACTGCTTTCATTCTAAACTATGGGCAAAAAGACCACAAGAAGCCAAAAAGGAAAAGAGAAAATGAGAGAATCACCACCACCTCCTCCAAAAAGGCCTAGAACAGGTATTTCCACACAAGAACCTAGTGCTACTCACCAAACTCGATCCTAACAAGAACAACCACAAGTAGCCACAATAAATCTAACCCCTCTTGAATAAATGATTGAGACTTTAGGGGTTGATGAGAAGGTTTGATGCCTATCCTTGAGCTCTAGGGAATTCCTAGAGACAAGAGTCATTGGGGTGGCTTCTACGGCTATGATGGGAGTTAAGGATCATATTGATCAACTGTTGAAGAATCTATCTTCATAAAGTTTACCAAACCAACACATCCTGGTTACAAGAATCTCACTTATGAGTTTCTTAATTCTTTGAATGTTAATAAGAAGCTTAGTGAAGATCTTGGGTTATATGGAATTTCCTTCAAGATGTTTGGGAAGAAACTCTCCATGAAGAAAGAACAAATGGATGAGTTCTTTGGTTTCTCTCCCATTAGCATTACAAACTTCAATGAATCCACCATGGATATTCAAGAATTTTGGAGAGAAATTGGGTGTACCCCTAAAATTAGAGCTTCACATTCCCAAGCCAAGCACTTGAAGACTCTACCCTACTTCTTCCTCCACAAGATCATTACCAATTCTGTGTTTACCAAGAAAGAAGGTAATGATAAAATTTCGCAAAAAGACTTACTCTTTCTCCATTGTGCTATTAAGGATAAGCCTATTCAAACAGCCTTTTTCTTCATAGACCACCTTCTCCATATCCAAAATTCTAAAACTGGTGCAATTATGGTTAGATCTTTTATCTCCCATATTGCATATTTCCTTCACTTTGATTTGACCAAACCTCAAGCCTATCCACTCTCTCATGCATTTTCGATGGATTTAGGCTTAATGGACCTTGATTACTTTGTGGAAAAGGTCAATATTGTGAAGAAACAACATGATGGCACCTACCTTTACTTAGGTGGGGTGACGGATGAGGAGAAGGAGGCTGAGAAGGAAGCTAGGAGAAAAGAAAGGGAGGACAAGGCTAGAGAGGAAAGAGAAATGAGGGAAAAAGCTAGGGAGGAAACCTCTATGGCTAGAGAAGAGGTAGTTGGTGAAGAAATTCCTCACATGGAGGGTGAGCATGATGAAGAGGAAGAAGAGGCAATAAAGAAAATTAATGGTATGCTTCACTCTCTAGATAAAATGGCCAAGATGATGGTAAAGCAAGAAGCTTGGCAAAAAAAGGTGGATGAGAAGCTAGCCAAGCAAGACATGCAGCTTTTTAGGATTGCTAGGGATGTTCAAGAGATTAAGAAATCCCAAAAACCCACCAAAGCCAAACCATCTTCTTCCATTTAAGCCCATTAGTTGCTTTTTCATGCATTTTATCATCTTTTTTTCATGTTTTATGATTGTATTTATCTTTGATATCTTAATGAAAATTGATGATTATTATTTTGAGCTTATTTGTTTTATCTCTTTTTTTCCATCATATGCATTTTGATTATCTATTTTAAGGATCCATCCATTCCCAAATGCATATGATATCAAATTATTCCCTTGTGCTTATATTATTTATCATTTATACTCTAACTTTGTATTTTTGGGTTGACAATTCCACATATCCTAGCAAGAGAAGGAAATGGATTGGACTGAAATTGACCTTTGACCTTTCAACTTAAAAATTGAATCTTAAGTACATTTGGTAATATTAATGTACAACTTCATTAGCTTTGGATACTAGCTACTTTGCTTTGGAAAGATGCACAAGTTGAGGGGGAGCAATTTCCATCAATCCACACATTTAGAACAACCTTTTTTACTTTGTTTTTGCTTAATTATTTCAATGGTTGTCAAACTCAAAAAAGGGGAGATTGTTGGCCTTGGTGGCACCAATCCATCTTATTTTGAGCTTAACAGCCTTTATTTTGTGTTTAACAAAGCTTCTAAGTGTGTAGGTTGAAGATTTTTAAACAAAAGTCAAAACTAGAAAATGACCTGTAATTCGCGCCTGCGAGATGAATATCGCCCCCGCGACGATCACAGATCGCGTTCGCTATTGGTTTTTCACCCCCGCGATTCATGGTGAACATTTGGGTTAAAATGCAAGCTACTGCCTCTATGTTTCACGCCCACAATTGGACAAATCGCCCCTGCGATGTTGGAAACTAGAAGACACATTTCAAAGGCATTCTTTGGTCCATACAATCACGCCAGCGATCAATGAAATCGTCTCCATGATTTCAGGAACTAGAACACATGTTTCAATGGCATTCTCTGGTCCATACAATCGCGCCCGCGAGCAATGAAATCACCCCAGCGATTTAAGGAAACAGAAGGCACTCTTTAAGGCATTTTTTGAAGGATGATATTGCGGCCTCGACATATGAAATCGTCTCCGTAATTTCTTGGTCAACATGGCCGTTGGAGGATGTTTCAAACTTTATGCCCGCAAGCATTATTTCGCGCTCACGATTCATGGTAATTATGACTTTTGATTCAAATTTCTACTATCCGTTGGAGACCCATTTTAGATTGTTTCCAACAGTTAGTTTTGGGGTTTATGGCTATAAATACCCCTCTTAATTGTGTTTAAAAAATAACACACATTCTTAGATAACCAAATATCTTACAATTTAATTTTTCATAATTCTTTGTAAATAAATTCTTTGTGAATTTATTGTGTGTGGGTAGTTAGAGCTCTAAAGCATTTATTGCTTGGGTTGAGTGATCTTTCTACCTTGTATAAGTGTCAATCTTTGTGAGGATTGGGAAACACTTGGGTAGGTTTGGTGTTAGCCTTGTAAACACTAGGTTTGGTGTAAGCCTTGGTAAACACTATGTTTGGAGAGAGCCTAAGCAATTCTCTTTGTAAAGGTTGAAGATAGCCTGTGAAATATTAATTGTAAAGGTTGGAGATAGCCTATTAAATCTCCTTGTAAAGGTCATGAGATAGCCTGTGAAATCTCACATTGTAAAGGTTGAAGATAGCCTATGAAATCTTCATTGTAAAGGTTGGAGATAGCCTGGTAAATCTCCTTGTAATCCATTTGTGGTAGTGGAACACCAAATTATGTATTTAGGAGAAGTGGATGTAGGTCAAGAGTTGCACCGAACCACTATAAATTTTCTGTCTATTCTCCAAACAATTTTTATTGTCTATTCCACACCAATTCACCCCCCTCTTGGGCATTTCACTTTGGTATTGTTTTTATTGTTGCACAAATTGAGGAGTAGCAATTTCACTTAGTTCACACACTTGTAAACACTTTTTGTGTTTAAATTGTTTGAGGGTTGTCAAACTCAAAAAGGGGGAAATTGTTGGCCTTAGTGGTCTCAATGTAACTTATTTTGAGCTTAACAACCTTTTCTATGTGTTTAATAAAGTCTCTAAATGTGTAGGATGAGTTTTATAAAGTAATTTCAGGGATTGGAAAAGTGACCTATAAATCCTGTCCGCAGTCAGTTTCATCGCCCCCGTGATGAACATCGCAACCGCGATACAAAGGATCACGCCCAGGACTTAGAAGGCCAGCCAAATCTTCATAAAGCTTCTATAACTTTGGTCGCCCTCGCAATGATCTTGTCACCCCCACGACGCAAGCTCATAGGGATTGAAGCATAGTTTGATCGCCATCGCTATATATAGATCACCCCTGCGACAATGGAAACATAAGGTTCACTTTCAAGGCATCTTTCAAAGCACGAGATCGCACCAGTGACTAAGGAGATCAGCCATGTGACCCTCATAAAGGAATTGGATTCAAGAGTGAGTCACGCCCACGACAAACTCTAATCACGCTCGTGATCCAAGTGCCAGAAAGAAACTTTCCAAGCCTCTTCAAGGCTAGTTGCATCGTGACCGTGACACAAAAGTTCACCCTCGCGATCCTCTCATTTTCTTGAGGAAAACTAGCCGTTGAACCACTTTATGAATTTCTCAGCCGCAATAAGCAATTTTGCCCCTGTGACCTAACACCTTGTAGAGCATTAAATGTAGATTTTTCTATCCTTTGTAAAAATGCCTTAAGGTGTTTCTAACAACTAGTTTTGTGTATTTTGGCTATAAATACCCATCATAAATGTGCCTTAACTAAGGACACACATTCTTTGATAGCCAAACTCTTGCAATTTATTTTCTCAAAGTTCTTTATGATAAATTCTTGGTGAATTTATTATGTGTGGGTAGTTGGAAATCATTAGCATTGGTTGCTAGGGTTGAGTGGTCTTTCTACCTTGTACTAGTGTCAATTCTTGTGAGGATTGGGAAACATTAAGGTTGAGTTTAGTGTTAGCCTTTAGAAACACTAGGTTGTTTAAGTGAGCCTTAGAAAACTCATTGTAAAGATTTAGTGTGAGCCTAGCAAACACTAAATTATGAGTTAAATTGGTAAAACTCTCATTTGTAATCTTTAGTGGATAATGGACCCTAAATTGTGTATTTGGGAGAGTGAATGGACAAGTTAGGTCTGAACCACTATAAACACTTTTCTTCTTTCTTGTGAAGTTTTCAAATTCTAATTCCACACCAATTCACCCCCCCTCTTGGTATTTCAATTCTATTTTTTTCATCCTTTGGAATTCGATATGGTTCATTCTTGTGTGGGAAATATGGAAAAATAAAAACCGTAGACATCTTAAAGGGAAATATCCTAACATGAAGGGTATGTTGATAAGATGTATTTCATAAGCGGTGTTTATGTTTTTATTTTGGATAAATGGAGAATATTATTAAAAATCCACAAGATCTGGAAGCCAAAACTCAATGTGGTTTCGCAAACTTAAGGCTACATCACAAAGAGATAGCAAAAACAAACAGATGCTCAATTATAAATTGAGTTAAAGTTCCTATAAACATCCAAGCTATTATAAGGAAAAGACTTTACATGACATTTGAAAAATAAGACGGCCTGAGAGATTGTTCTGATGATGGTGTCTTCTAAATTGGGATAAGCATTCTGAAACACTCTTCTATTCCTGTTTTTCCATATTTCCCATAAAAGGAAGAACCAAATTGGGTTCCATAACCAACTATAAGAGCTCTTGCTGATTAGAGTTTGCTAAAGAATGAAAAAATCTAGGATCCTCCTAGGAATAACACAATAGACACCCAAATTTTGGAAGAACCATATCCACAATGACCAAGTACTTGGACAATGAATTAAGATGTGATCCACTATTTCCTCATGCCAATAAGATGAACAATGAGTACCATTAGCAAGAGGAAAATTGCATGCATTTACGAAGGTTAAAGGTGATACCTTCCTAATACATGCAAGCCATGCAAAAAAGATTGCTCTAGGTGTAGCAATTGTTGTCCACAGCCTATTGAAAGGCATTGAATTAATTGGACCAACTGAAGCAAGCATCAATTGAGAGAAAGCTAAAGATATAAAACCATTTTGAGAACCATTCCATAACAATGTATCAATCCTGTTATTTCCCAACATGAAACTTGAAATCAGGTTGTGCATGGATTCCCATTGATTCCTCTCGGAACCTCTCAACTGACGTCAGAAAGTGAGCTGCCAGTTTGCCATCCCGACTTCAACCACCAAAGACAACTTAAATCGATGAAGAGAAAGCAATAGGGGGAACACGAAATTGAGTGGACGAATAGGTAGCCAATGGTCAAACCAAAAGAAGGTATTTTTTCCATCACCAGTATTAAAAGAAATATTCTGAACAAAGGTTTGAAGCACCCTTTGATCCTTAATGCACAACCTGCCAATACTTTTCCATAAAGAAGAGCATCAACCATTATTAGAAGTAATACCTGAGGCTGCCTGCACCACCTTATACCACATAGAATCCTTATTAGAATTCCTCAACTTCCAAAGCCATTTTAGAAGAAGACTTTGGTTAGTAAGGTTAAGAGGTTTCAGTCCAAGACCACCCTTCTCCTTTATTAAGCACATATCCTTCCAAGACACGTTACAAAGACCTTTACTATTACCATCACCACTCCATAAAAAATTAATCATGAAACTCTCAATCTTCCTTTGGACCATCACAGGCATAACATAGATAGACATAAAATAAATGGGCAAACTTTGCAATGTAGATTTAATGAGCATTAACCTACCAGCATAAGAGAGAAGATTACCTTTCCAGAGAGCTAGCATGTGCTGAAAATTTGAGATTATGGGATCCCACAATTTAACTAAAACTGTTCTAGTTGCTAGAGGTAGACCAAGATATTTTAAAGGAAGGTTTTCAGTATTGCATCCCACCAAATCCGCAGCCTGTTGTATATCATGCTCAACCACATTAATACTCGATACTTTACTCTTCCCATAATTAATTTTGAGACCAGACACTATTTCAAAGCATCTAAGTAATCTTAGTAAATTGCTCAACATTTCTAAATCAAAAGGGAGAAAAATTAGTGTATCATCTGCGAACTGTAAAAGCTGCACTTGATCCCCTGAGGCATTCAATTCAATCCCTTTGATCACATTCAAAGAAGCTGCTTTAGATAAAATACACTTGAGACCCTCCACTGCAAGAACAGATAGAAAGGGAGATAGTGGTTCTCCTTGCCTAACACCCTTATGCATTGTGAAGGAAGGGGTAGGTGATCAATTTAACAACACATAAATTTTTGAAGAATGCAATAGATTGATAATCCAGGAACACCACTTAGAATCAAAATTCATTCTGAGCAAGGAAGCATGTAAGAACTCCCAAGATATACTATCAAATGCTTTATGAAAATCCAATTTCAAAAGCAAAGTAAGGGACTTTCGTACCTTAGCTAGATGCACCAATTCATGGGCTAAAAAAGAACAATCATGTATGTTCCTTCCTTTTTCAAAAGCATGCTGGGAATGCGAAATAAGAGAAGGAAGGAAGGGAGTTAATCTAGCCACAAGTACCTTTGAGATGAGTTTGCAGAAGCCATTAATTAAATTGATAGGCCGGAAATCCTTCAAATTTGTAGCACCAGAAATCATGGGAATCAATACCATATAAGAATAAATCAAATCTGTAGGAACAAAAGTCGAATCATACAAATTCTGAAAAAGAGTTAGCACATCCTTCCTAATCACTTTCCAAGCTCTCCGATAGAAATAAAAATTGAAGCCATCCGGACTTGGAGCTTTAGTTTCACTACAAGAATTCAAAGTAGAGAAAATCTCATCCTCTGAGAGAGGATTAACTAAACTTGTTGATTCCTCCATAGACAAAGAATTAAAAGAAGCATTCCTGTTTTTAAACATAAACATAGAAAGAATCAATTACTATTTATATTAGTAATTAATTACTTTCCAATAACATTTATTGTATTATATTCTCTTTTGGTGGTGCTAGCTACATTCTTGAGATATATAGATACAAGTCCAAAGAGAAGAAGAGAATATATATATATATATATATGTGTGTGTGTGTGTGTGTGTGTGTGTGTGTAGCAACAAACAGATGATTAGACTATTAGAAACAATGCAAATATCTACTAATTCTTTAAGATCAGATTGGGTTGATTGGGGTCATATTGTAACATCTCACTCTTTAAAACAAAGACCAATAAAAATAGTAATAATAATAAGAAATTTTCAATTAAATCAATTAAAAGGAAATTCTTTTTTTTTTCTCGTTGCACCTATCACAACGGTCGTTGCTACAGACTTAACGGTCGTTGTGAAGGTGCTAGTTTTTCCCAAAAATTTTCTGAGAGTTCCACGGGTAAAACGCATATGCAACGAGCAGTGCAACGATCGTTATGACCATTGCAATGGTCGTTGCACAGGCAAAAACATCCAACGAAAATTTTGATTAAAAATAAAAGTTCTAAAACAGGATTTTCAACTTTACTCTGTAAAAACAGATTCCAACAAGCATAAAACCAGCATATACTTATTACAAACTTCCCCACATTTTAAAAACAAAATAAAAACATAGCAAAAGAAATATTCAAGATCTCTTTAATATATATATATATATATACCAAAACAACTTTATACCTAACATCATTCCAAATTATACAAGAACATATAAATAACATTTAAAACTCTAAACACTTTTAACCATCCATAACAAGATGTAATAACATGCTAACGATTATCCACTGGCCAACCTTAAGACTTCTACTGAAACAATGTGTGTAAACCTCCAAAAATATAAGCTCTATCCATAACCTGAAAAATTAATGCTAAGGAGTGAGCTGGCGACTCTGTAAATAAATAACTGCACTTACTAACCCCGACACACACACATATATGTGTGTGTCTATATATATATATATATATATATATA
>CANYLF010153610.1:0-21859 GCA_948193215.1 Bocquillonia castaneifolia
ATAAGTATAATTATATGTATTGATGTGAATTCATATTGAGAACACATGTTTTGGTTTTGTTTTTAATATATCGAAAAGCTTGTTATATGTTTACATTGTTTTTGAGCCTGTTGGAGATTATTTTTACAGAGGAAAGTCAAAAACACTGTTTTTAAACTGTGATTTTTATTCAAAAATTTCGTTTGGGTGATTTTTGGTTCACAATGATCGTTGCACTGTTCACAATGATCGTTGCTGTTTTAACAACGAGCTCGTTGTTAATTCCCACGAGCTCGTGTATCTTGCTGGAACTTTTGGCCATTCTCGTGAATTTCACAACGATCACTGTGCATTTAACAACGATCGTTGCTTACTTAACAACGATCGTTGTTACCTTACTTTTTAAAAAAAAAGTTTTGGAAGGGAGTTTTATTTGAATTTTAATTTAAGATTAATTACTATTATTATGTATTTAATTCCTTATTATGTTGTTTTGGTTTCGGGTCGTTTCACATTTTCCCTCTTATACTTTCCTAAAAAAAACTCTTTATTTGTTCAAAAACAATACCCTACCCTCTCTTGTTCTAAGTTCTTCTCACACAACTTCTTTCTCTGCTCACATAATAAATATACTAAACATTATTGAACAACCGAAAAAGAATCGTTCATTTTTTTATTTCCCCAGCCCTTTATCTCTCTTGAAATACTATCTTTTGTTTTTCTCTTGGTTTCAATTTAGGGATTTACAAGGGACAAAATAGATCAAATCAACCTTTCAATTTTTATAAATCGCCTATGGTTATTCATTTCTCTTCCTCCCACTTCAGATCCATCTTTCAATTCCACTCTACGATTTTTTTTTCTCTTATATAAAATATTTTCTTATAAAACCTAGAAAAAAAATAGAAAGGAGTGAAAAATGAGTCCAAAAGGTAAAGTAAAATTACTATGTTTGTTTTAGAGAGATTACTATATTTTGGGAATGTTAGGATGATTTGAAGGGTAAAATTACGGTAAAGTTAGTGCTTTGTAAATGAGCTCCCACGTACTAGTCGAGAGGAGAGGGAGACCCCCAATTATGTTCTCAACGTCAACACCCATTCCTATCCCTGTTGAAATTGTAACTGCCCTTGTCAAGAGAGGCTTCTAGTCGTAGAGTTCAGTATGAAGATCAAGTGAGCATGTGCCTTTTCTGCTTAGATGTCATAAACAAAAGCCATGAAATCAGAGACCTTTGCAACCGTTCTCTTGTATTTCATAAGGAGTGCATCTATAATTGGGTGGATGAAAGACTGGTACCTGCTCGTTGTGATTCGATTCTTTCATGTTGCACAATTGACTCAAAATTCGTGTACGTTGGGTCCATTGGTCAAGGTGAGAAATGCTATCTTATTTTTGGTGGTAAGAGAAACATCATTCCCATTATTTAAGAATGCATTGTTTAGGAGTAATTAATGTGCCACTTTTAATTTTATGGTGCCTGCTTCAAATGCAATCAGGCAACTTCAAAATTAAAAGAGGTTTCTTATTTGCATATCAATTTTAACATCTCTCAATGAATGTGATTATAAGAAGATGTTTGCTTGATTGGTAAATTAATTTGATGTATTTTTTAAATTCCATATATTTTCTTGTATATATTCTCTTATAACTTTTAAAATCTGCTTTGCAATATTGTTAGCTTGAAGCAATTCAATTGTAGTTGGTTATTCAATTATGAGTTTTCTATACCCATTCGTTTGATTATTATTATTATTATTATTATTTAAAGTTTTTAGGATGAGCAATTTGTGTATAGAAACAAGGTTGAAACAGGGTTCGATCAGATTATGGCTTTCAAAGCATATCAATTAAGTGAGACAATGTCAAAATATAGGAAATCAATTTATTTATCTGGATTTCAAAAGGTGAGGGTGTTTACAACTTACCTTATGATGAGCTCAATCTAACTATTTTATCAGTCCCCAAAAGTTCTTATGCAATCTATGGGACTTTGTTTGAATGCTTTAGACTATATTGTTTCAAATAATTCTTCTTGTACATTTGTGTATTTGATTATTGATCGAATCACTACTCTAAACCCAAAAGGCTCAGAGGGCCCATTTCATGTTAGGCTTACGTTAGCCCATTATATGTCCTGACACCTTGAATCCTAAATTAAGGGGGACTCTCTCATCCTAAGGGGAGTTCCTAATCCTAGGGGACTCTGACTCATCACAACAAAGAAGGACTCCTAAGCCTATTAGGACAAGGATTCCTGGGCTCAAGGGGATTGTTCCTACCACTATATAAACCCCTGTCATCCAGGGTATCAGGGCACTAAAAGGGGTGTTCTCAACCATTGTCATAGAAGAGAATATTCTACCAAAGGAGAATAAACCTGAACCTATTGGTGCTGTTCAAAACAAGGCCCTGGGGATGGGCAAGGAAATAAAAGTAGGAGAGATGAACCCGGCGATCTTACAAGAAACGCTCCGAACATTGTTAGAATTCCATGACACTTTTGCCTAGACCGAGGATGAGCTAACAGGAGTTAGCAGGGAAGTGATGGTACATAAATTGAATATCGATCCTGCAATCACCCCCATAGTGCAAAAGAAAAGGAAGTATAGTTGGCCCAAGCAGATCGCCATCAGTGAAGAGATCAATAAGCTAATGAAAACGGGAGTAATCAGGGAAGTCCAATACCCTTAATGGTTGGCAAATGTGGTAATGGTAAAGAAACCCAATGGTTCATACAGGATGTGTATGGACTTTACTGATCTGAATAAGGCGTGCCTAAAAGATAGCTATCCACTACCACAAATTGATCAATTGGTAGACTCTACTGCAAGCCATCAGTTATACTCACTAGTGGATACGAAGTCTGGATCTAGATACCAATCCACAAACCAGATGAAGCCAAAACCACCTTCACCACCTTCCCGAGATAAAGTTACCATTCAACAACTTTTCAAATTTCGCACCCATGACCTAAATTCCTCGCCCGCGATTCAACGGTGATCATGAAATTTTCAAAAAGTCAACTATCCATTAGAAACCCTTTTCAAACTATTTCCAATAGCTAGTTTTGAGGTTTAAGGCTATAAATACCCTTGTTAATTGTGTTTAAACATATAACACACATTCTTAGATAGCCAAACACTTGCAATTAATTTTTCTAAAATTCTTTGTAAACAGATTCATTTGTGAATTTATTATGTGTGGGTAGTTAGAGCTGTAGAGCATTTGTTGCTTGGGTTGAGTGATCTTTCTACCTTGTATAAGTGTCAATCTTTGTGAGGATTGGGAAACACTTGGGTAGGTTTGGTGTTAGCCTTGTAAACACTAAGTTTGGTGTAAGCCTTTATAAACACTAGGTTTGGGGTGAGCCTTGGTAAACTCTAGGTTTAGAGAGAACCTTAGAAATTCTCTTTGTAAAGGTTGGAGATAGCCTCTTAAATCTCCTTATAAAGGTCGTGAGATAGCCTATGAAATCTCACATTGTAAAGGTTGGAGATAGCTTGTTAAATCTCCTTGTAATCCATTTGTAGTAGTGAAACCCCAAATTGTGTATTTGGGAGAAGTGGACGTAGGTCAAGAGTTGACCGAACCACTAGAAATTTCTGTCTATTCTCCAAAGCAAATTTTATTTTTCAATTTCGCACCAATTCACCCCCCCTCTTGGGCATTTCAAAAAGCATGTTGTCCCATTTGTTGTGGTTTGCACTTTAATTTTTAGTCTCATCTATAGAAACTTACCTTGATGTTAAATGTTTTGATATCTATATTGTGCAAGAGGCTAAAACACTACATCTTAGCCTTTGAGACATTCGAAGTCATTGAATTGGATATCTGCTACAATGAGATAGGTTCAAACTCTATGGACACAAGGAGGTATTCGTGCTCCTCTCTTATCTCATTCAATTGTAAGTGAATGGAAGTGAGAGAGAATTGAGACTGATTGAGATTACTGCGAAACATTTTTTTGTATTGATTCTCAATATGAAGAATCGACAATATTTCTTCTCAGGGTTCTAGATCTTTTTATATATAGTTTGTTTTTTTTTTTTTTGCAGATAGAAAGAGAATTATTTATATGAAACTTTTTTTTTGATATTGTATACTAGTGTATAATTTTTGTATGGAGATAATATTTGTTGTTTATTCAATATATCAATAAAATTAATTAATAATTTTAAGTTTAAGATATCGTCTCTATTTTATTTATGAATTTATTGTCTAAAATACTAATTATTATTATTATTATTATATAAGAATTGAATTTAAATAATAATATAATAATTATATTTAGATGTTTAATGATCTAATAAGAGGAAGTGAGCGATATGAGGGGAATTTTTTTTGATGTTATAAAATTTTTTAATGAGGGTTAAAAGATGTTATAATGAGAGGAAGTTTCATCAATAAAAGCCACATTTAATGAAGGCAAATAAACCATCATTGTTAATATTAGTAACGGGATACAAATCCCATCACTACTTATCTTTAGTAAGAGAGGCAATAATGAGGGGCCATGACATGAATTTTCCCCTCACTAAACGCTTTTAATGACGGGCCCTCATTAGATATCAATTTTCTTATAGTGGAATATGTCGAACATCAGCTAAAGTGAGTTTAACACCATCAGGTGTCTTAATTATGACTGAATCAATGCAACAATTTTGCAAGATTGACCATTTCCCATAAATGCAACTCCACCTTCAAAAGATTCATAAGTGGAAAACAAATTGAAATCTCTATGGAAATCAAGAGGGGGGGGGGGGGGGGGGGCTTGGTTGTTTAACAAAAAAAAACTTGAATATTTAATTAAAATTTTTAATCAAATAGCAAAAGTAATTCAATTATTTAAATGCAATAGCAATCAAACTAATTGAAAAGCAAAACAAAGATAATTTAGCAAACAAGTAAAACAATCAAATCAAGCAACCAATTTCAATTAAGCACAAATCAATATGTAATGTAAAGAGATTAAGGAAGAAAGAATCAAACACAAGATTTATAGTGGTTCGACCAACTACTTACCTACATCCACTCCTCAAGCTCCACTTGAGATTTTCAACTATCTTTGATCCTATTGACGGTTCAAGATCAAAACCCAAGTATTTTCTTTGGCTCACACTCAAACCTTTAGAATGTGTTTTCTAAGGTTAACACACAACCTTCACATGTGTTTTCAAAGGGTAAAAAAAACCTAAGCAAGTCTTTATGGCTAACACTCAACCTTTGACAATGTGTTTTCTCTCTTTAAAAAACCCCAAAACCCAAGTGTTTCTTAGGCTAACACTTAAACCTTTTATAATAGAGAAATGATGAAATGAAGAAGAATTTTTAACTCAATCACAAAGGTTTAGCTCAATTATAAATGAATAGAGTGAATTAATAACCCATAAAGATTTTAATTGAAATTTAGAATATGAACATATGGATTTTTGATGATTTGGAGCTTGGATGATGATTGGAAAATTTTTCTTACTTGTTAGAATTCATTTGGAACTCTCTTCTTATGCCCTTTGATGTTCTAAGTGAGTATATAAAGCCTCCCAAGAAAATAGAGTCGTTAACCATAAAAAAACGGTTAGTTTTTAGCTAAAAAAGACCTCTAATAGTTCACAACGACCATTGCACTATCCCCAATGACCATTTCACTTTTCCCAACTATCATTGCATTGCTCGTGTAACTCATTGGAACTTTTTGCTATTTTTTTGCTTTCGCAACGATCATTGCATCCCTTCACAACAATCGTTGCGGTCTTAGAACTTTCATAACTTTCAATCTACAACTCCAAAAGCTATATAATTTTATGTTAAAAACATCAGCCCTTTCTCTTCAATTTTTTTATCTCACAAAAGTTTTTCAGTTCCACCGTCTTCATGCCTTAAAAAATCTAGACATTTTGGTGCTTTTATTTTTTTAACAAGTCCCACTCCGACATGTATTTCTCCCAATATACAAATCCTTTAGAGCCAAATCTTGTTGCATATGAAACTAGACATCCAGGGCTACACCTTGGAAACATTTCATGCCCAAATTTCATTTGTACAATGTTTGGCATCATTTTGAACATGACTTATCTGCACAGTCCTATGAATTCAATCATGAGCATAATTCACTCAAAAATTCATTACTTCACAAATAATGCTCTGAATTGAATTCTAGTTTTTGATCTAGAAACTAGACATACGTAGCTTTCCATCCATATATAATTTGACCATATATAATCTCTTTACCTACATCCAAAAGAATATTTATTGTAGTCCCAATATTGGTTTCTTTGGTTTTCTTCAAAGCTTGGTACTTTCATTCTTTGTTAACCATCCCCAAACTCTCCAAATCATATCCTTAGTTCATTATCCTCAAACTCTCACCAATTCCCAAGTTTTTTTTAAATAAGGTTTACACTTAAACCTATCCACCTAAGCTAATACCCTTTTCCAAGCTTTGTCTAACCAAGTACCAAGTGTTTTAATAGGATAACACCTGAACCTATCCACCTATGTAAGTCTTAATCTAAAACTCATCAAAGATCATTTTCAATCTTCATATATAACACTTTGAACATCATTAATAATTCCATCATCATCACTCACATTTCACCAAATATATCCAATACTTCTTCATCATCACTCAATGGTCTTCATTACTTTAAAACCTCCTCAAAATAATTTCTTCATCTTTATCAAATGCTCTTATACAATCCATCACCTATAAAGCACTTAGCAAACTTATTAGCACTAAGACAATGTTTTGCATCATCAAAATCAGTAATGGATCCTTGGGGTCAACAATCTCCCCTTCTTGATGATGACAAAACATAGTCTCCAAATCAAATACTTCTATCCCTTTTTGAAATCATTCAAAAAGGTATAAGAAATATACAAATGATAAGGAGCAATTAAAGATGTAGGAAATTGAAAAGATGAAGAGAACTTAACTCTTTCAATAAAGATTTCATATCATATGAATGATAGTTAATGATGACACCAATTGAAATTGAATTGAGTTGGTTAGAATACCAATTCTGATGCTTTGATGATGATGCTACCAGAAATGATTCACTTCCATTGATGGACATTGAATCACTTTAGCTCTTGAAAAGTTTGGCCTTGTATATCATTTTTCTCCTTATGTGGCTTAGCTTGCTCATCATATTGAATGACTGTGACTCATCAAGCTTGCCTACAATATCAACTCAAACATCCTTATTAGGAGCAAAGGTTTAGATAGATCAAGGAAATAAAACATATAAATCTCCATCTTTCAAAGGTAATCCAAGCATATTCAAAAAATAACGTATCTCCCCCTCAAATTAACATTACTTTCAAATAATGGAATAAATAAGTAAGGTAAAATATGTGAATATGTATAGGATGGCGAAAAGATATACAACAAGATATAAACATGAAATAGCTTCTCTTTTTTACATTTGAAATCAATTCAAAACATATGGGAAAAATGGAGCATGTGAATCAAGCAAACTCATATATCTTGTAAAGAAAATACACATGCCTTAAAAAAAAAATTATCACATAAAGAGAAAGGAACATCAATGCTAACATGATAGTAAAAGGCATTACATTCCAAGCATGATAAGGCTATAAGATCATAAGATAAACACATACCTTATCATAATCCAAATAGGGTATAAGCATAAAACATATATAATGCTCAAGAATGCATGAGATAACAAATCAAGTGATTAACTCAAGAATATATCGCATACTCCCCTTATGAAGACATTAATGCTATCAAGTAACAAAGATTGAAAACTCCCCCTAAAAGAGTGACCATCAAGAGATTATGCTTGTTCATAATACAAGTATTCTCAAACACATTTTTAATCATATATTGAATAAGCAATAATGTGTTAAGCACTCACCAAAGGATATACAAAATGGAAAGAAGCTTGTCTTACCTACTTTTTCATGCCAAAAGCTCCCCCTCAATAATTGTCTTATTTGGTCTTCCTTTTCTTGAAATGTGCTTTGAAAATCCACTATGATTGCACACTTGAATGGCATGGGCTTTCTTTGAATCTCTACGATCATTTTCATGAGTCTCATGATCGTTACAGTTGTAACGGCTCGTTGCTTATGTGTTAGGGTTTGGCTAATTGATTGTGCACGACCCGTCGTGGATTGTGCAACGATCGTTGCAAGTGTGTATAATGATCATTACAACTGCTCATTGCATGGGCTCTTGGCTCATGGATCTTATTGTTTCTTTTTGGCTAAGAGGAACATATCATAACGATCATTGCATGTAGTTACCACAATCATTGCTAGACCATCCAACGATCGTTGTTGGGCCTTCAAACGATCGTTCCACCATCATGCATGCCACCATTTACTGATATTTGTGGATTTTAAATAAACCTACAAGAAAAACATACTCACTTGTTCTTTGGTATCCAAACAAACTTGGATCCTTGGAGGTTAGATTTGAAAGTGTCCATTAGAATAGAATTCAAATGGATCTTTGTGACAAGGCAATAAAATTCATGATAACAATTCAAACAATAATAACAATGAATTTTAAGCTTTGAAGGTTAACTACTTGTGACATAAAAGATGAGTAGTGTGGATGATTTCACTAGGATAAATGATTATGAACTAGATGAGTTATTTGTATAACTAAAGCCAAATTTTATGAAAGGTGATCTTTGAGAAATCAAAAATTTGATTATGCAAACTCATTTTGTAAAAATTAAAATTCATTTTTGATTTTCAAAGAATCATTTCCATAACAACCTTTGAACAATAAGATTATAAATGTTCGGCCAAAGCCAAAAATTCATCTTGATTAAAAAACATAATCATAATCATCTTTACAAGACTCATTACAAGAATGATGTATAGATGATTTCTCATAGTAAGTTAAGTGATTGTGAGCAAGATGATTTAAAAGAAAAGTTTATGTCAAACTTGAAACTCATGATCTTTGGAACAAAAAAAAACTTTTTCTTAAAAATGAAGAACTCAATTTCCAAAAACTTCATTCTTTTAAATAACTATTCTCCATTTTTGAATCTTTAAAAATCAACCTTTGAAATAAGAATTTTGGAATAAAAACTCATTTTGCAAATTTCAAAATCAATTTTTCATTTCAAAAAGTAATTTTCATAAAATCTCATTTTTGTAAAATATGAAAAAGCATTTTGTACCATAGCTTCCATAAACTCATCATAATCATAATTACAACAAACAAATACTATCACCATAAAACCCATCATAAAATCACAAATAAACAGAAATAAAGAGTTCCTCTTTAGATGAGTCATCTAGAATCAAAGGGAGCAAAGGTTGGCTCATCATCTTCATCTCAAGTAGTCATGAATATCATTTGATTCTCCATTTAGCCTTTTCATATGAAGTGCCTTTACTTTTCACACCATTGCAAGTAATGACATCCTTCTTGTTTGAGTAAAGCATCATTTACTTGTATCCACCATTGAAGCATAAATAATTTTTTTCCTTTGAAATCCCACTTGATGGTAGATTCATTTTTCTACAAAACAAATCAATTGGGCACTTTTGGTGCCTAAAGATGCTTTAGTCCTTCATGGTTAGTACATGTGCCTTTAGGAACCCAAACCAACCTAGTTTTGGGTCCTTTACTCTTTAAAGCACAATTGTAGGGAATGTGACCATAATTACCACAATGAAAATAATATTTATTGAATGAAGGTGATGCATGGTAAGATCTTTTTCTAGAATTGCAAAAGTAAGCTTTATGCCCATATGCATGACAATAATCACAATAATCATGAAATGTACATGCATTGCTAAGAGTATGCCTTTTGCAATTCTTGGCTGTAAGAACATCATTATTATACTTCAAATGACAATTATAGAATAAATGATGTTTCTCAGGAGCTAGACCATGAAAATGTTGGCCTTTAGCAGCAATTCGCCTATAAGGTTGTTGCTTTCTATATGGCCTATACTTGAATGCATGATTATGTTTAACTTCGGTGTGTGCATGCATTCTTCTAGCATTTCTATGCTTGTGATTGAATGATGATGATCTATCATGCTTTACTTTAGCAAAAGTTGTTGTGCATGATGATGTTGATGGACAATCATAAATTGATCCACGTCTTATACATGATGATCTTTGGAAGCCAAATGAAATATTCAAATTTTCTTTTCCTTTTAAAAGCTTTGAAAAAGAGGATTTTAACTCATCATTCTCCTTTTTGAGAAATTCATTTTCTCTTTTGAAAGTATCATTTTCGTTGAAAACATTTTCAAGATTTTGAAACTTTTTCTCAAATTCAACTTTGTCTTTTTGTAAATTATTTTTAGACAAAGTCAAAGAAAATAATTCATCTTCCAAAACTTTAGTTTTCTTCTCAAAACTATCAATTTGATATTTGAAAACTTAATTTTTGTTTTTGGCTTTCTCAAGTTCATTACGCAATGCTATGAATCCTTTTAGCAATTGACTATATGAAGGCATATCGCAATCATCATCATCATTATTTTCCCCACTAGAAGAACAAGGGTTTGATGTTACCTCATTGGATTACTCACTAGTGCTTAAGGAAGTAGAGCACTACATGCTTCTTTTTCTTTTAGCTTCCACTTCCCCGTCCTCAAGAGCCATCATTCAAGCATTGTCATTGATTGAGCAACATTGAGAGCTTTCCTCACAAGAGTTCTCATATTTAGGCTCATTTACTTCTTGTTGATGCATAGGATTTTCTTCAATATTGAAATACACATCAACTAGATTACAATTGTTAGAGCCATATATGGATTCAAGAGAATTACATATATCACGAGCATTAAAGTATGAAGCAATTCTAACATAAATATCATCACATAAAGAGCTTCTCAAAACTTGCATAGCTTTGAGATTTAAACAAAAAAAATTTCAAATCATTTTTACTCCAATCACCCCTTGGTTTATCAACGTAAAAACCACTTTCAACAACTTCCCACAAATCAACGAATCACTATCAAGGAAAAATTCCATTTTATGCATCCAAAGAGAAATCATTTACATCAAAAAATGGTTTCAAGCTATAAAATTCACTTTTGGTTGTCATGATCTTAACTCAACCGATTAAGGTAATCAAAAGAGCACTAGGCTCCGATACTAATTGAAATCCCTATGGCAACCAAGAGGGGTGTGAATTGGTTGTTTAGCAAAAACAAACTTGAATGCTTTATTAAAACTTTCAATCAAATATCAGAAGCAATTCAATTAGTTAAATGCAATGGCAATCAAACTAATTGAAAAATAAAACAAAGATAATTAAGAGAACAATTAAAAAAATCAAATCAAGCAACCAAATTCAATTAAGCACAAATCAATATGAAATGAAAAGATATTTAGGAAGAGAGAATCAAACACAAGATTTATAGTGGTTCGACCAACTCCTTCTACATTCACTCCTCAAGCTCCACTTGAGATTTTCAACTATCTTTGATTCTTTTGAGGGTTCAAGATCAAAACTTAAGTGTTTTCTTTGGCTCACACTCAAACATTTACAATTTGTTTTCTAAGGCTAACACACAACCTTCAAATGTGTTTTCAAAGGCTAACACAAAACCTAAGCAAGTTTTTATGGCTAACACTCAACCTTGACAATGTGTTTTCTCTCTCTAGAAAACCCCAAAACCCAATTGTTTCTTAGGCTAATACTTAAACCTTTCACAATAGAGAAATAATGAATTGAAGAAGAGTTTCTAACTCACTCACAAAGGTTTAGCTTAATTACAAATGAGTAAAGTTATTTAATAACCCAAAAAGATTTTAATTGAAGATTAAAATATGAACATATGTGTTTTTGATAATTTGGAGCTGGGATGATGATTAGAAGATGTTGTTTACTTGTTAGAACTCATTTAGAACTCTCCTTTTATGCCTTTTGATATTCTAAGTGAGCATATAAAGCCTCCCTAGAAAATAAAGCCGTTACCCATAAAAAAAAAGGCTAGATTTTAGCTAAAAATTGACCTTTGATTGTTCACAATGACCGTTGCACTATCCCAATGATCATTGCACTATTCCTAACGATTGTTGCACTGCTTGTGTAACTCACTGGAACTTTTTGCTATTTTTTACTTTTACAACGATCGTTGCACCTATTCACAATGATCATTGCAGTGTTAAAACTTTTATAACTTTCAATCTGCAGCTCCACAAGCTCTAGAATTGTTATAGTAAAGACTTCAGCCCTTTCTCTTCAAATTGTTTTATCACAAAATATTTTCGATTCCATCATCTTCATGCCTTAAAAAATCAAGACATTTTGGTGCTCCGATTTTTTAGCAAGTCCCACTCCGACATGCATTTCTCCTAATCTACAAAGCTTGATACTTCAAGCTTTATTAACCATCCCCAAAGTTTCCAAATAATATCCTTAGTTCATTATCCTTAAACTCTCAGTAATTCCGAAGTGTTTCAATAAGGTTTACACTTAAACCTATCAATCTAAGCTAATACCTTTTCCCAAGCTTAGTCTAACCAAGTACTAAGTATTTTAATGGGATAACACTTGAACCTATCCACCTATGGAAGTCTTAATCTAAAACATATTAAAGCTCATTTTCAATCTTCATATATAACACTTTAAGCATCATTAAGAATTCCATCATCATCACTCACATTTCACCTAATATATCCACTACTTCTTCATCATCACTCAATGGTCTTCATTACTTCAAAACCTCCTCAAAATCATTTAGTCATCTTTATCAAATGCTCTTATGCAATCCATCACCTATAAAGCACTTAGCAAACTTATTATCACTAAGACAATGTTTTGCATTATCAAAATCACTAATGAATCCTTGGGGTTAACGCAAATCTTTGCTGAGAATGACATGATGTGGACAACCAAAATCCAAAATTCATTCATTCCTAGATGCAACCTTTTCTTTAGTTATAACAAAAAAATTCAGTTCCAGACTCATCTCCAACAACATTGGCTTTAGCAAATTCATCCTTATGTTATTATTTATTTTTCAACTTAAAATGATTAGGTTTAATGTGCCATTTCTTTTTACAATAATTACAGGTCAAATTTTTATACTTGAAACTGCTACTAGAATCTCTCCCTCTAGCACTTCTACAAAACAATTACACTATCAAGTAGGTTTTGTTAAGTGCTATGAACAAGCTTCTTATCCAAAAGCTCCTTTGAAAAAAGATTTTCTTTTAACGCCTTCATAGAAAGTGTTTCTTTATTAAAAATTGAAGTATCTCTACAATGATTATAAGGAGGTAAAGAACGGAGCAATATGAAGGCCAAATCTTCTTCATCATACTTGACATCCATAATTTATATGTCCAACAAAATTGACTTTTAACTCATCAAGGTGTGATTTCCAAGTTGTATCTTCTTCCATATTGAGCATGTACATCCGATACTTCATAACAATTTTAATGGTGAGGCTCTTCTTATAAAAAGTGATTCAAGCTTTTTTCACAAATTTGTGACAATCTCCTCATGAAAAGTGTCTCGCAAGACCTCATGTGACAAGTATAACTGAATGACAACAAGGGTTTTTTTTTATTAACTTCTTCAATTTGAGCTTCCATTAAAGTAGTTGTCATTTTCTCTTTCTTTCTCTAGAAGTGCTTTCTACAACCCATTATGTGTCAACAACACACACATCTTGACTTTCCATAAGTCAAAACTCATGTAGTGGTTGAATTTATCGATTTCAGATTTTGACGTTGCCATAACAAATCCTAGATATAGATGAGGCTCTAATACCACTTGTTAGGCTCAGACACAAGCGTCACAATTGAAGCGGATAAATATTTATTTGGGAATAACAAAAATATAATGAATGTGTCAAAATAGAGATAATAATAATAAAGACATAAAAATTTAATGTATTTAAAAAATGATGTCAATTTTTGGAAAAAGCTTGAATATGATGTCCACATAACATTTTTATTATGTGGTGTTTATCTTAATTTTTCTATACATGAAATATCATGTCAATTTTTTGTTTCTGAATTTAAAAAAAGAAATTGTAGTGTATGAATCTTTATTGGGTTCAACAAAAACTTTATTTTTTAATAAAATAATTGCATGTAAATTTTTAAAGCAAATATTATTTTTAGGATTAGAACTAGAACTAAATTGTCAGAAAAAAAAAATTACAATTCATTATATTGTTATCAACCATTTTTAATAGCATGCATTTTAAGACATTTAAAGATATCTAATTACATTGTATTTTTTTTATTCTCTCATTTTTATCACTTGAATATTTAAATTATGATTTACCCGTGATTTGTTTATTCCTTATTTTACAAATTCTATTTTGTTCAATTGAATAAAAAATGATTTTGAATTAAAAATAGGATTTTATACATTTCAAGTATTTTTTATAAGTACATTTTTAAGTATTTTAATCATTTATTTTTGAATGTAGGTGTGTGTATAAATATGAAAATGTGGTTATATGAAGTTATAAATATAATTGAGGTACATTTAGGTGGCAACCACATATTACAATTAGTTTTAACATTTATTATTTTGAAATACATAATTTAAATATTTAAGTTATAAATAAAAAAAGTAAAGTGCCTGAAAAATATGATATAGTTAAAATGTCTATAAATATGGCATGTCAATTTGTGATTGATACATTTTGAAATAAATTTCATGTGTGGAAAGAAGTTTGACTATACCAAATTATTTTGTTCTCAATTAGTTCTATGACTTTCGATATATTTTAATAGTTTTAGTTATAAGCTGAATTTAAAGTTTAAGTTCAAATATTTTTTCCTGAATAAAAAAATTATTGTATCATTGTGTAATGGGTGTGATTTGTTGTTGAAAAAGTGTATGAAAGTTAAAAGTATGATAGAGAAATTAGAGGCAACTTCATGAAAACATGCTTATAATTTACTTATTTTACAATTTTAAGTACAAGCTATTAATATTATTATTTTTTTTTTTGCATATCAATGTTTGTGGTTCATGAATATGTAAAGAGTTTACTCTAACATATTATTATTAGACTAACTTATTAAGAATTAAGTATGGATTTATATATAGTCATTTCCTCTAACAAGTGTTTATGTCTTGTCCTTTGACAAGTGATCCTAGTATTTGCATATTACAATGACCGATAGATTAACTACACAATGGAACAATTTAAAGATAGAGGAGGGGAAGGAAGGGAGCTTATTGGTGGAGGAGACGGAAACTCAGAATTCATATGATTAGGGGCTGTCAAAATTCAGTCCAATAGGTAGTCTTATTATGATCGACCTATTAATTTTATTGCCATAAAGAACAGTTTAGCTCCTATTTGCAAGCCGATAAAAAGGGGTGTTTATCAAGGGAGTGGGTGAAGGCTATTATGTCTTTCAATTATTTCATGAGAAAGATTTAAATTGAGTAATTCAAGGAGGGCCTTTTACGTTCAACAACAATTTATTGCTGCTAAAAACTACGGAGACAGGGGGTCTCTCCAGCACAAATGCATATTCAGAAATAGAGATTTGGGTCCAAGTACATGAAGTGCTAATGGGATTCATGTCTGAAAGAGTTGGGCAGCACATCGGGAAGTTCATTGGCAGAAAGTTATAATCTGATCCCAAAAATTTGGGTTCACTCCGGTGAAGTTTCATGAGAATTCGAGTGAGTATGGGTGTTCATAAGCTGTCAAAGAGACATGTGAAGATGAAGAAACAGGGGAGAATATGGTTTGGGGTCACTTTTTAAAGTGCCCAAGAGGGGGTGAATTGGTGCGGAATTAGAAAATAAAAATTACTTTGGAGAATGGATAGAATTTTACAGTGGTTTGGTCCAACTCTTAACCTACGTCCACTTCTCCCAAATACACAATTTGGGGTTCCACTATCACAAATGGATTACAAGAAGATTTAACAGGCTATCTCCAACCTTTACAACGAGAATTACAAAGGCTATCTCCAAACCTAGAGTTTACCAAGGCTCACCCCAAACCTAGTGTTTACAAGGCTAACACCAAACCTACCCAAGAGTTTCCCAATCCTCAGAAAGATTGACACTTGTACAAGGTAGAAAGATCACTCAAGCTAAGCAATAAATGCTTTAGAGCTTTAACTGCCCACACACAATAAATTTTCAAATGAATTTATTTAGAAACAAATTTAGAAAAATTAAATGCAACAGTTTGGCTATCTAAGAATGTGTGTTCTTATCTTAAACACAATTAAGAGGGGTATTTATAGCCTTAAATGCAAAAACTAGCTGTTAGAAACAAATCTAAAAGTGTCTTCAATGAATATAAGAATTTGAATCAAAAGTCAATGATTACCATGAAATTGTGGGAGCGAAAACATGGTCTCGGGCGCGATATTTGAAACATCTTCCAACGGTCAAGTTGACCAAGAAATAGCGAGCGTGATTTCTCCTGTCGCAGGCGCGATATCATTCCTCAGAAAAGCCTCGGAACGTTTCTTATGTTTCTTGTAATTACAGGGGCGATTTGTTTATCACGAGCGCAATTTTGAAGACCATAGAATGCTTTTAAAATGTGTTTTCTGGCTCATGAAATCGTGGGGGTGATTGCATGATCACGGTCACAATATTAAGTTCCAGAGAATTCAATGTTTTCTGGCATCTCAAATCGTGGGGGTGATTTACCTTTTGCGGGCACGAATTACAGGTCATTTTTGATTTTGACTTTTGTTCATCAATCTTCAATCTACACACTTTAGAAACTTTGTTAGATGCAAGATAAGGTTGTTAAGCTCAAGATAAGATGGATTGCTGCCACTAAGGCCAACACATTTTAATTCCTTAGAGGTTTAATGTTTGTCAAACTCATAATAGGGGAGATTGTTGGCCCTAGTGGCATTCAATCAACCTTATTTTTAGTTTAACAACATTTTCTTGGTTTCTAACAAAGTTTCCAAGTGTGTAGGTTGAGTTTCATAAAGAAGAGTCAAGGATTAGGAAGTAACTCATAATCCACAGCTCTGACTAGAGTGATCACGCAAGTGGTGATATTTCATACCTGCAATTTTGAAATCGTCCATGCGACTGTCGACCAATCCTGCCCATAATTTGGAAATCGTATTCGGGACATGAGGACCAAGATTAGGACTTTAAACACAACTACTAGAACTATTTCACGCTCGTAATTGAGAAGCTCGGCCCCGCGACCTCTGTGAAAATTATTGGACTCAAAAGTGCTCACTGTCGCGACCACTATCATCCCCCCCGTCAAAATAGAGGCAAAAGGTTCATTTTCAAGCCCCCTTCTGGCCAGTTGAATCACGACCCTAATATTAAAGATCGTCTTCGCGACCTTGATGCATTCTCGAGGAAAACTAGTCGTTGGACTACTTTATGGAAAGCACGATCGTGACGAGCTAAATCGCCCTTATGATTTGACACTCAGTAGGGATTTAAATGCAGATGTTTATGGTTGTTAGAGACATAACTCCATTTGTATCTAACAACTAGTTTTGGGTTTTTTGGCTATAAATACCCATCATAAATGTCTTCAAAGCATGGCACACATCTTTTGATTGCCAAAACCCTTGCATATTTATTTCTCAAGTTCTTTGTAATTAATTATTTATGAATTAGTTGTGTGTGGGTAGATAGGACTCTTTAAGAAATCAATTAGGATTGATCAATTGGATTGAGTGTATATTACCATGTATAAGCGTCAATCGTGTGAGATTAGGAAATACTTGGGTTGGGTTTGGTGTTAGCCTTATAAACACTAGGTTTGGAGTTAACCTTTGTAAAATGCTTTTTAAGGGTTTGGTGTGAGTCTATCAAACACTAAGTTGTGAGTAAACTTGTGAAAACTCTCATTGTGTAATCCTTGGTGGATACTGGAAACCCAATTGTGTCTTAGGAAAGTGGACGTAGGATATTTGTTGTCTGAAGCACTATAAATTCTTTGTGTCCATTCTTATGAAGTTTTAAATTTCTAATTCCGTACCAATTCACCCCCCCTTGGTATTTCGTTTCTCAAAACCCTTGGCCCTATTATTCTATATAATTTTTCTTTTAATTTTGTTTTTTTTTTCCAAAAAGGAAGGCAATAACAAAATTACCCAAAAAACAACTCCTTTTTCTTCATTGTGCTCTAAATACTGAGCCTATCCAAACCTCTTACTTTTTCATAGACCACTTCTTGCACCTCCAAACTTCTAAAAGTGCACAATCCTTGCTGGCTCTTACATTACTCAAATAGCCCACTTTCTAAAATTTGATTGTACCTAACCCCAAGCCTACACACTTCCTTTCTCTTATACATGAGGTGATGGACTTGAACTTTTCACTAAGAAGGTGGATATAGTGAGGAGGCTCCCCGAAAACTCTTATGAGCGGGTGGGAAAATAGATGATATTAAGTTAGAAGAGAAGGAGGCAAGAAGGAAGCAAAGGGAAGAGGTGGCAGAGGTAAGTAGAAATGCAAGGGAAGAATAAGCCAAGGCTAGGCATGATGATAGGCAAGAAGAGGGTGGTCGTATTCCTTTTGGTGAAGAATTTGACCTCCTTAATATTAACATTGTTAATAGGAGAGGATAAGCTTCAGTATCTTGACATTGTTAATAGGAGAGGAGAAACTTCAGTATCTATCTCTAGGCCCTCAAAAATTAGAGAACAAAGCCTAGTTAGCCTTAGGAATATAAAGAGGAGGATGGATGTTCATGATCTAGTGCTTACTAATATTGGTCAAAGGATTGGATGACCAAGATGATGAGCTAACCTCACTTCACATTGACATCATGGCCATCCATACAAAACTAGGCATTGAACCTTGTGACCATGATGGGTTTTAGTGGTTCTTAGGCCTTAGTGGATATATTCTCTTTGTTTTCGTCTTTATCCTCATCAACATCTTTTTCATGAATTTTCTAATCACTTGCATCTTTAGGATTAATGAAATTGATGTTTGTTTGCTTCTTTTTTCAATTGCCTTTTTTATTGCTCTTTCTCACTCTAATATACTTTATTGTATTAACCTTTTATGCCTTAGTTATTTGATTGCCTTCATTATAATTGTAACTTTGATGCTTTAGTATCTTTTATAACTATGGTGTTTTTGAGTTGACAAATGGGGAGAAATCCCTAGTTCTCTCCTAATGAACCTTTAGGGAACCTTGTATTGACAGGGACGTACCTTTGAACTCTTTTTGACTTAAAATGTAAAACTAAGAATGCTTGGTAACACACTTAAACTTGTGCAAAGGACCTTGTTTTTCATTTCTCTAATTGTTTTATCCATGCACAAGCTAAGGAGGGGCAATTCCATCAACTCACACACAACCAAGTATTTTAAACCATTTCAATGCCTTAGAGGTTTTATGGTTGTAAGGGGGAGATTATTGGCTTTAGTGGCTTCAATCAATCTTATTTTGAGTTTAACAACTTTTACTGAGTGTCTAACTAGGTTTTCACGTGTGTAGGTTGAGTTTCATAGCGCACAAAGGAAGATTGGAAAGTGAGTCGTAATGCCTGCCATCGATCAAGGAAATCACGTGCGTGGCATTATATCATGCCTGCGATTTGGGACCGCCCCTGCGGCTTGTCGCCAATCTTCGCCACGATTTGAAAATCGTATTTGAGACTTGATGAACAAAATCAAGATTTCTAACTATACTTCGGGTACTAATTTTGCACCCACGATGGAGAAATCACCCATGTGATTTCACTAAAGAGAATAGGTTTCAATTGTGGCCCCAACCGCGACCAAGACAATCGCCCCCGCAAAAAAGAAGCAGAAGAATCATTTTAAAGTCATCCTATCTAGTGAAATTGCGCCCGTGACCTGCAAGATCTCTCTCGCAACTGAGAAAAAATCTTTGAGGAAAAGCTAGCCATTAGATTGCTGATAAGTGCTAAATTTATATATATTTATTGATAATAATTCCACTAATTTAAATGTTTATTGACCTAATTTTTCCTAAATAAGGACTTAATTTTGTTCTTTGATTAATTTTAGGTACATGTGTGAAATTTGGATGGATTTTGGAGTTGATTTGAGCCATTTTTGGGTCTATACCATCGACAATACTGATGTGTTTACCAATATAGTATAATGTATAGTCAATTAAAGTTAAAATTGAAGATTTCAGAATTCCAGAAGGATATACTGGCCACTATACTGACTGGTGCTATCGGTAAAGTACTTTGTGAAATCTTGCTATGACGCCTGATATACTGACTCATTCTACTGGTGTAACACCTGGTATATGTAAAACTTACGACAATCTTTATACGATTTTAAGAGGAAAAACTCTCCAATTAAACCTAGAAGTTGGGCATTATATAAAGGAGGCTTAAGACACATAAGAGGGGATTCTAAAATTTATTTTGAAGGCAATAGGAAAGATTATCCATGTTTTTCGTCATTCAAACAAGTAGGAGATTGAAGATTCAAGGTTTCAAGATTGAAGACTTAGATTCATCAAAGGGGTTTTCTTTCTCTACCATGACTTCTTTATTCTTGAGTTGTTTGTGTGATTTTCTTTCCATCCCCATGAACTAATTTTCTTTTTCAAGTATGGGATGATGTAGTTGATACAAACCCTATTTAATTTAATTCGAATTTTCCCTTAATCTATGAATTTTGTTGATTATGGTTTAATGCTTGATTGATTTTCTTGTCAAGTATCCTTCATGAATTGAGATAATTTAATTACTTTGCGATATAAGATTAAACCATAGCTCTAATTAACAGAACTTAGAATTATTAATTGCCTGGCGATGTAGGAGTTAATAAGACTTTGGCACATTAAAGGTTGGTAACTATGACTTGGGTAAATAGTTTATTAACAAGATTAATTGCTTTGCGATACAAGAATTAATTGGAAGATTAAATTAATTATTAGGGTTAGTTCTATACATCCGCGTACGATTATAGTCAATTTCCTTAGTTTCGTAGATGAGAAAATTTGATTAGATTAAATAGGGGGAAATCAATGAAATCTACCCCAAACTTGAGCCATCTACTATTGTTTTCAAACTTTTCAAAATTATTTGCAATCTAGTTTAATTTAGTTTTTATTTAATATTAATTTAGATTTTAATTAAATCACTTTTCTTTCCCTTATCTAGTTAAATTTAAATAATTAGTGTCATAATTAAATCCTAATCTCTGTGGGAACAATAATCACTTTATTACTTGTTCGATTGTGCATACTTGCGCAGCCCACATCAAATTTTGGGGCCATTGCTGAGGATTGGCATATTTAATTGTGATATTTGGTTGGTTTATGTTGACTAGATTTATGTTTAAGTTTTGTGTGTGTTTGCATGCTTTTATATGTCGTTATTTATTATGCATGTTTGGTTAGTGATATTGTGTTAGGTTTTGTTTGAGTGTTTTTAATTATAATTATTAGTTGGTTTGTTTTGTTTTCTAGGAAATTTATTTAGGCATGAGTATGGATAGAAATAGTTTTGATAATTCTTGTCTTCCTTTACAAAAGATAACAATTGAATTTTCTAGAAATATAGATAGTTCATATGTTAGAAGTGCTCACAATTCTTTTCATTCTTTGCATGTAAGTCAATATTGTGGAGGACCACATATGACTAATCAGTGTTACCCGCCAGGAAGCATAGGTTATGAAGCAATGATGTATCAACAACAACAGGATGCTTTCCCACATTCAAAGCTGTTGAACCCACAAGGGGGGGTGAATTAGTGCGGAATAGAAAATAAAAAATTGATTCAAGAGTGGATTAGAGAGGTGAAGAGGAACACAAAATATTTATAGTGGTTCAGACCCAACTTGTCTTACATCCACTCTCCCAAATACACAATTTGGGGTTCCACTATCACAAATGGATTACAAGGAGATTTACAAGGCTATCTCCAACCTTTACAATGTGAGATTTCAAAGGCTATCTCACGACCTTTACAATGGAGATTTCTAAGGCTAT
>CANYLF010153747.1:0-18987 GCA_948193215.1 Bocquillonia castaneifolia
GCCCCACTAAGATACCTTTTTTGGCTGTGTCATTCTCAGACTTTTGAGGCGGGCAACAAGATTCTGTTCCTGCAAATTGTGAGGAAACATAGGAGAAGGTTCATTGAATAGACATGAAAGTCGGTGTTTCTAAAAGTAAAAACTAGTTAGTTCAGGAAGAAGATAAGCATAAATACAATTTGCTCAAATAAGATTGTATTGCTTTGTTCAGCGAAAAAAAGCAGCAGCAGTAGTTGTAATTAAATACATCTGCAGAAACTGTCGTCAGCACTGAGTGCCCACTTGCATCTTAAAAAGAACAGAACTAATTTTTACACCTTTCATTGCCCGAAAGGCTGCAGCACTTGGTTGAGTGATCATTGTATGGAAAATAAAAGAATAAAATGTTAATTACCATATTCTTTTAATGGATGTGTACTGTATTTCCAATGAATCCTTAGTCAAGCTTTGTGTATTCAAGCAGCATGTGTGGAGAACGATAAATTTTTACCAATGTCCAATAAGAGACCTCTTCAACTTGGAGCTCACCCTCTGCTCTTGCTGCATAAATATCCTCACACCTGCATTCACCGTGCAACCACATCAATTTAATATGGCTTTGAAATGCGCTATGTAACATATGAAATGCATAATCTTATCGGTTTTCGTCCTCAAATTTGAATCATAAATTAAATTTAGTACGAAAGTAAAAATATCTTCTCTAATTATGCTGCTCGCTCAAGGCACTAAAACTTTGAGCAAAGCAAGAACATATTGGAAAAGTTTGCACTGAAGCCAAAAAGCACCAACCTTGGCTTATTGCATGCACGCTGCTTATAGTTTTAATTGCCTTGTGAATATACCAAATTGGAATTTAGCTACTTTAACAAAATTCCTGATGCTTTCATTAGTGAGATAAAATATTCACAGCACAAACAAAGGTTGCAAACCTGTCACAAGAAGGAAGATTCTCATATGGTGTCCTCATTCTCAGGTCAGAACATTGCAATCTGATAAAACGGCCAACTGCCAGCACAAAGGTGATGTAGAGACCCCAAATACTGAACTTGCCAAGTGTTTCACCTAGAATGCCCTCTGAAAGAATAGCATTCACAGTACTGATGAGCAACAGGGAACTTTCACCAACATATGTAAAAGCTTGAGAGATCACATTTCTGATCAGTACTTACGTGGTGTTTCCTCAGAAACAATTATAGCCATTGGGCCTGCAAACTCACCGCAGCCAGATGACACATCAACATCATGAAAAGACCACCATTGTGGATCTCCATGATTGAGAACAAGATCCCCACTAACCAGGTCTACCTGTAGTTTTCACAGTAGCTGATCAGTTCATTTAGTTTAGATTAATAGGGATTGACAGAACAAAAACATATTACTTTAGCAGAAGTGGAAGAGTTCAAATAAATATAAGAAGAGTTCAGTATTCTTTAATTGGTACTATAACTGTAAACTGTCTGGATAACTGATTATTTCAAATTTTTTTTAGTATAACACACTCGCATAACATCACCATCAAACATTCAAACAGAATTCTCCACGTAAAAACACCATACATACTCAAAAGAATGCAATAGAAAAGCATACCAACTCTTCCAAAAGCCGCACTTCACCAGATCCAGTGACTCAAAAGTATCGGGGATAAACATTATATATCCTGAAACCTTTGGTAGTACCATTTAGCACTGCCATTACTTCTGAATATGTTGGAAGATCATCATCTTGAACAGTCAATTCATATTTCACAACTTCCTTTCCTTTGGGCCGATCTCTAGTCAACTGCCAAGAAAAGATGATGTCCATGCTCCACCTGAGAGATTCTATGTATCTGGCCTGGACTACAGGTGGAACAAGCCACAAGGAGCTAGCATCAGCTTGGCAACATATTAACTGAATTTCGTTCACATCATATGCAAGTAAAAGACCTTGAGGATCCAGATCAATATGTGAACCAATTTCATCCCACGAGTTCTCACACAAGGTTGTTTCAAACAGTGTTAATCGTCCACTACTTGTCTTTATATCAACCCGGATGCTGGCTTCTTTAATTGGGTTAGCAATATTTGTGGGGTTTCCACTACTATAAATCTGTCCAGAAAATGGAAGAGCATAAATAAGTACATTCTTCAGAATTATGCGACAGACCAAAATTATAATTGCCATGTTATAGCAGAAAGCAGACAGTATCAATGCTCCTGAAATACCAACGGAACATATGTTCGTCTTTCTGAAAAGGAGATCCAAAATAGGGGGAAAGTAGCTAAACTGAGATACTTTTCCATATGTTCTTTTTTTCTATGGTAATTCCTGTACTCAAGTTTCCTGCGCTTTTTAATCAAGTGTTCAATCATTTACATTTTCATAATGTAGTGATTAGATAGCATCAATTCATCACGTCATTTAGCACCACAAAGTGGCAAACTCTGATGATAGTTTTCTCAATAATTAATTCAAGTACAACTCTCTCTCTCTCTCTCTCTCTCTCTATGATCTCTGCAAGTATATGTTTCATGATATAGTAAAAAATTACAAGATTCAAAATTCTCAGATTCTCATTATTTTCATTCTTGTGCATTGGGATAAGCTACTAAGACTTCATAAAAACTAGGACATGAGCTTCCTCAAGCTTTTGGCCAACTGGTGAACTGTCCACACCTAGCAATATGAGAATAGGAGAGTTTTAGACTTCAAACTTCCTCTTGACCAAGTAAATATTTGCTACTTCAGTAATTTTGGCCGGTTAGTCAAGCTATGATGAGGGTCCTAAGATGTTGTAGATGACATCCTACTACCAACTAATTGCTCCCCCAACCTTGCTAACGTTGATGCTTAGGTGTATAATAAATAAAAAAAATTGCAAAAAGAGAATTCTAATCTGTGTGTTAAAATCCTTACCAGCATAGGAGTCCATATAACACAAATCAATATGAAGTATAAACATATCCCATTGCAAAACTTAGTCATTTTGGTTTGCTTTTCTCCTTGTTGGTGTTTTGCTCTATTCAGATCCGCATCACATTTGACAAGAAACAGGCTGGCATGAATGTCTTCTAACTGAAAAGACAACTAGTATCAGATACATGAACAAATATGCTCAAGGCAGTACAAGGAAGAACCCAACAATGGCAACTATCAAACTCAAATGCCCACGATATTCATAACATAATCATCATCAATACATTCACTTGATGAATCATTAAGGATGATTACAGCCAGCTATTGAAAAATATGACAAATGCACAAGAATATAGCTTCATATACATGTGTATGCATACCAATGTGATGCAGGAAGCAGAAGCAACTAGCCAGCAACATATGATGACAATGTAAACAGTGATGGTAATTATATTTGGATAACATTAGACATACCTTCAGCCAGTCATACATAGTCAAAGATGTCGTCGTGCAAGACCAATGAAGCACACATCGCAATTCATAAAGGAACGGCAGAGCACGATACACTCAGAAACCCAAATAATTAACATGTGAAATGCTACTTGTCAAAAATTGCCGATATAAAGAACTTTTGTGAGGAATGCCAAATCTTATTTGTGTTGCCTGAAAAGCTAGAGAAATTGCCTTTGTGAAATAGATAGCACGGAGTGCAAATCTTGCAGCATGTCTGTCTTGTAGCTCCATGTTCCAAGCATACCTTGTAATGGAGCATGTGAAGGGGACAAAATTGAAGACATAGAAAATGACTTTCCCAGTGGCAAATGAACAGAGGTATATAATGCGATCAAGCACTATCAAGAAAAAGATAACCTGAAAGCAGAAACATTTTACAAACTTCAAAAACCTAGTTTGACCTTGTTGACTCATGGGGATGGCAGGCAAATCAAGGGACAGAAATCAGCATTGCCTAAAATGTAAAGGTATGGATATTCATTTTAAACTTAATTTGAGTATGTAATATGACTTGGAAAGCTCTACACGTTTGAAGAAATGTTGCAGAGTGGATTTCAAAGTGCTTCAAAAAGAGTTATATATGGACAATTAGGAAAATAAATTAGTTGATGGGAATGGATCATATTTTTTCTTGAAATAGAAATATAGAACATATCACTATATGTTTTTATGAAAAATACAATAAAACCTAGTATATAATAAAGGATAGAGCGTCACACATATCACTTGTTGCTAATATGTTGGTTGTGTGTGCAGACTGCAGAGGAAGGAGCTAGTCTTAGAGATAGACTTCAACCTAGCAACACATTAACTTGCTAAAACCTTCTTCTTAAAATTCTACTACAATACTAATCATGCCTCTAGGAAACAGTTCGAAATTTACCATTAAGATGAAAACAAACTCTTTTGGAAATTGATCTTCAAGCTGATAAACTTCAAGGAACTCAGTGTAGTTTTTCATTACTGATTGGTGGAATATGGACACCAAATAAAACACAACCAAATCAGTGCAAAATGTGTAGGCAAATAGGTCAATATCTTTCTTTCCTCCACCAATCACCGAGAGTATTGGGTAAGGGAATCGTATTTTCTTAACAACACCAGAATGTTCAGCTTCTAGAATCTCACATGCTACATCTGCTGCTGGAGTTAGTGACTTGTAAAATTCGGCTTGGATGCATTCCTTTAAAGGAGAGGCATATAACACTTCTACAACAGCCAGAGCAACATCATCATTTTCTGAACTTTTTTCAATGCTTTGAACCCGAACCCTACTGATTGAGTGGAAATGACTTGCACTTCTTTCCTCGCATCTTTTGTCATGCATAATCTTGAGTAGCCTGTTTATTCCTGACTTTATTCTCTCTGGCTGAATGCCATCACTAGGCCACAAATCAACTTTCATAGACACCTGTACAAAGTAGGGGGGAGTTTCTGCTCCCTGTGTCAGAGACTTCCAAAATGTATAGAGACCTCTAATGAATCGTTTCACAAAGGTTATACCAAACAAAAGAAACATCTGCATCCTCATCTTGCAGCCCCTAACAGCTTCTTCTTGGCACTTGTTTCTTCTTTTCCAGAAGCCGGTCTCAGAAATGGTTGTCCATTCACCGTCTCTAGCGGTAATGGAGGTTTGCAGGAGAGTAAATAAATATACTATAAAAAGAAGGAAGGTTGCTGATTACAAAAGATGACATGATTTTATGAGCAGGGAATCCTACTTCCTGAAGAAAACTCCTATTGAAGGTCCACCCACAATGTTGAATGATGATCTGATATACATACTGAACCAAGATAACCATCTCTGTATAAATCAGCACAATTACCCAGAACATGTTATTTGGACCTGAACTCGCACAACGTGCATACAGAAAAAGAATCGCAGGATAAACCGTCGAGAGCAAACTGAAACTCCACGTGAAAATTGGAACAAAGCAACAATAACAAACAACATCATTGTTAGATCACATTTGAGCCCACATGTAGCGGATGATCATCCCAATTTGCAGGCAGGCACTGTCAGAGAGGTCAGTTCATCATCAGATTGCATAGAGTATGTGTGATCCATAGTTAGTATGTGTGATCCATAGTTTCATACCCTGTGGACTCATTTTCTATCTCATAGTATACCTCATCGATAGACGAGTCGTCACAGAAATCTGGCACTTCACGTTTTAAATTAAAGAATCTCACTATATTAATAACTGCCATATGACCAACAGATTGGATTTGAGAAACTCCATCATTGAACAGATGGACAGCCGATAGTAGTGGCCTTTTCTTGACCAGAGACGCTGCTTCATTTCTATCATGTGAGTCCAAAACCTCAAAACTATAAGCTTTACCTTTTAGCTCAGTGACCTCATTAAGAAAGTCAATTGAAGGCTTTCTTGAGTGCACTTCCACTAGATTTTGTGAGCTTTCATTCATGTTTACGTCAAATGAAAATAATAAATCATTGTTTAAATCAACAGACTGCTTTTTAAAGTCAATATCATCTTTGCCTGCAATGCTATTTGCTATTTCTGTGCTTAGAGATGAGCTTCTCCTCCGGTTACCTTGACCTTGAGAAGCATTACCACAATTTGCTGACGTGCTGATATTTTGAAGCTGTATGTGGAGACTAAGCATTTCTGATTTTATCTTTTCCACTTGTGAATTACGCAGGTGCTTCTCCTCTTGAGATTTTCGCATCTGTTGCAACTGCGAAGTCTTCCAAGTAGCCTTCTTCTCATGCTCTTGCACTATGGCACCAATCTGCTCTGCTTCAAGATATTCAGATACAAACTCAAATTCCTCTGCTGAAAACATGTATGATTGCAGTGCAACCAGCATAAATATGATAATCTCAACTATTGCTGATCTTGATGTAATTCTGAATCCATAGTCATATTTATAAAATCCAATCACCTCACTTATGTAGTCTATCATTTCACACTTTGTCCTGCAAAAATCTCCCAAAAAGGGGGATTGGGTAGCAAGAGAAAGGACAATTACAACAAAATTGTACATCCTCAAGAACTTGAAGACTTCATTTCTCTTCTTCAGTATTTCAAACCTTAATCGAAAGAAAACCAGAGCAAAACCAAGGTATCCAAGGTGAAGAATGTCAAATTCAGGTGTTCCCATGATTAAAACCAAAGTCAAAACAAGATCTAGTAAGTGGCAATAGCTATAAAGTCTTAGGTAGTTGAGAAATGTCCATAAGAATTTTATTTCAAATAAGAGATTATTTAGTGATGCCTTCTTGGATTGAGACATCATTTGTTGATATGCTTCCTGTGCTTGAAGACTGGACAAGCGATCAGCACGGTACTTGAAACAGGAAAGCATGAAGACCACATAATAGCTGATGAGCATTCGTGGATCATCAACTATGATTCCTGCAAAAAATTAAGTTAACATCTGAGAGAGATGGCCCTACTGGATATGAGGGCACAATGTAAAATCAAAGTGATATAATTTCAATATTCTTGGCATTTAAAGAAGCAAGGAAAAGATTCTTAAAACATAAGTCTAATGCTAATCTTAGAAGTTGAGTACTGGAATCAAAACTTTTAACTTTTTAGTAATATGGATACAGAATAAACTGATTTTTCCCCCTAAACCCACAATTCTTAGAATCAAATGAAGGAAATACCTAACCAGCATTTTTTGCAATAGTCAAAGAATACATCAGAGCTTCTCCAGCAGTCCTTACACACAACTTTTATGTTAGCAGAAGCATCTTTGTCCCAAAATATCTGATTCAACCAAATCGCCAAGTCCTTGAGAATGATAGCAGAACCAAACAAGGATACAAATATTGGCCACTGCTTTCGCATGATGTTCTGAGGTAAAATAATGCAAGCTGCAAGTGACGCAACATAAACCAAGGAGATGGAATTAAGCACAGCAAAGCTGGCAAGAAGCAATGCAATCATGTTGATCTCAAGACCAAATAGATTGAACAAATTCTCAATCCAAAACTTCATGCATGCTGTTAAAGTAGTAATCTGAAGTTGAAATCTTTCCTTTCTCAAGAAGTGAATTCGTTTTCGATTCCACTTCTGGTTCTCTTTGGAGCTTCCATAAGTTTTTGAATATTATCCAGAGTTACTTCCTTCAGAGGAGATACCATCTGATCCTTGTGATATATAATTGCTAAATGATGGCCACGAAAAGCTTCTCCCTTCTTTTTTCTTTTCTGACAAATGGCTGCCACCCATTGTGTGTTCAGTTGGGGATTCTTCTGATAAGACAAACAAGGCACAAGGCTCTTCCCATCTACCTCCATTTTCAGAATTACTTGGCATTCTCTCTAACCAGCGAAGGACATTGTATTGGAGAATACATGAAATAATAACCAAAATTTTCCCCCTCAAGCCTGATTCTATACCCAAGAAACCAGGCTTATAGAGCTGCAATCCCAAGAAAAGAGCAAGAGTGGAGTGCTGTTGACTAGGAAACATTTCAGCCTGGCCACCCTGTAGCTGGAAAAGATATTCAAGCATCACCAGAAATCCTGAATAAACTAGAAACAATTTTGAAAGGATCCAAGAAGACTTTGGTAAAGTTGAACATTGAGCCAATCCCAAAAGATACAGAAAACCGAATGCACTTATAGGGGATAGAGATGCGTAAAACAAAGCAAGGTATAGTATCTTCTCGCAGTGCAAAATTAGTAGATGCTTCACAAAAGACGAGGAATTCTTTTTTGGTGCATCAGTGTCGTGTAGTGGAGAAAATTTGCTTTGTCGTCTCTCATAGCTATATAGTTGCATTACCACTATTACAGCAAGGGACTGCCAAATGTTCTCCAACACAGAAGCTTCTGGGTTATAGCCAAAGGTAGATCATAAATCGAACATCCTGGATAACCACGTACGGAGACTGAAGAAGATGCTGAACCCCGTAAATGAGAATAAATACTAAAACTGCATAAACTTTCAGGGGTAGCCAAAGACGCTTTTTTGTCTTCCCCAACAGTTGTCTTCCAGTCATCCATAGTAGAAGGAAGAATAGGTAACCAAATGAAATAAAATTAGGTTTTACTAGGTATACATTGAAAAGAACTGTCAAGAAGGCGATGTAAGTTCCACAGGATCGATACACTGAGAGAAACCTCTGCCCTATTGCACTCAAATATGACACGATCCATTTCTCTGAAAACAAAGCAAACACTACAGAAGTTAAATTTTGCAAATATCATTAAAATCTTGTTTGTTATCAAACTCATTGCATAAAAATCTAGAAGACTTGTAAAATATTTGGCTGTAAAAAAAGGAAAAGAAAAGGTTGTCTGAATTTCACTTAATGTTTATAACTTCTGAATCAATGACAGCATAATAAAGTGGTAGAAAAGCTAGAATTAATACAATTATAACAGAAATCCACCATATTACTCTCAGTGGTACTGAAAACAGTGAAAAGCACCTATATCAACCTCAAAGTTTTCTCAGAAATTACTTTCGACATTTCCTTATCAAAGTTCAAGATGAGAAATGATTGATGATAAACCCTCTCACAGATCAAAAAGACTTTGTCAATGTACTAACAAAGTGTTTTAAACCCTCTTGCAAATAAATGTAGATTATAGCCATTCTCAAAGACATTTGCATGTATCAGGATTAATTTGGATAAAAATCTAAAAGCATCTTAGAATAAAATCAACCTTCAATGAGGTATACCATGAGAAGAGCTGCTTTCATGGTTCCGAGTGGATACTGAGGTAGAAACTGATAAAAGAACTGATTTGATCAAACCAGCTCTCAAGATGCTAAACCCAATTGGAGGGCAGGGAGTGTGCTGCAGAATTGCTGAAAATGAGGACACCATTTTAAAGCCATGATTGTGCATAGCACAGGAGCACGCAAGTGCTGCTATCTTCAATAGATCACCAGAACCAGTATGATTAAGAAGACCTGTGGCAGTTAGCAACAGTTAAAAAAAATTGATTGTACGATCTATAAATGAACAAATGATGTGTACATCCTCATCCACATCAGAAACAATAAAAAGAGCATACGCATTGTACACAAATAAAGTTATGTAGTCTATATTAAAGATAAATAGCATCAATAAACATTAACTTAATAAAGGTATTTACCCAACTTGAAGAGTATGTCCACAGCCAATGAGCCTTTCTTTTCCAAGGCTTTAGAAATCAAGTCAAGCTTTAAAACATACAACAGGGCAAAATGTGCCTCACATAAAACAATCAGTGATTGACGAATCTTCCAACTGATGGTGTAGCTTAAAAGGTGTATTAGAAAGAACATCACTGATGAATCAAACAAGCATTGATACATGTCAGTATGTTATTTGATAAAATGGGTGAAGATAACAAGCAATGCAAAAAAAAAAAAAAAAGAGCATTCAGAGGACTGCAGTATTTATTTTAGAAAATGATAAAATGCATTCCAATTTCCAAGCATTTAATATTTATGTGAAAATGTTTGACTGCCTTATGAGTTTAACACAGTAATCTAACTTGAATTAAATGCTTGAACTTACTATATACAGCATGAATAATGCCAGGTTTTAATGCAATAACAAATATCAGCACCAGAGCTATAGCACGAGAGGTTTTACGCAATCCCCATGCTATTGTAGCTACAACCAACACATTTGTTTCTTCACACTCTGAAATAGAAAGCAAGTGAAATTATGGTCCAAAACAGTAACTACATTCCAAAAATAACTCAACTAAAAGCTTGAAATATGATTGAGAAATAAAAATTACAACAGATATTTCATTGTTTAAACTCCGATTACAGATGCAACACCAGAGGGTATAATTGCTTGTTATATGTTTCATGCTAGGGTTCAAAAATCTGACACTTAGACACAAATTAAATATAGTAATACACAAATTCTAAAGATAATTTGCAAACAGTACTGCAATTAGAGTCCCCATGCTAAACACAACAGAAAACGTTCATGACTATAGGATGAATGCCAGCAAACACCTAGCTCATATCAACTTTAATTCCATGCATTCCATTCCCAGAAGAAGATATTTAGCTATCAAAACTTCCTTGGACAACTTAATATAATTCTATACAACAGAAGTATCTGAAGAACATATGAATCATGCATAACCTACATTCACCGGACAATTAACCAACTGAGAAAATGGAAAAGAAAATCTGACAACTCCAACAATCTGGCCATAAGGTTAGATAAGACATGTTTATAAATCACATTAAAGAAATCAGACATTATTTCCAGAAAACGAGATTATAAACAATTTTAAAAAATATGGTGACTTTGTTTTGATGATTATTAGTAGTAAACTTCATTGTTAAACTCTGAGTACTTCATGGCTAATCACAGGTGCCGATACAAATTGCTTTGTTGTGGAAAAGCCCATATCTATAACTTTCCCATCAACTTTGACCAATATGCATGAACGTTGCAATGGTGCTTGCTACAGCACTTATATCTGTCAAGGTTGAGTATGCAAATTCGCAATGCAGGATTTCCTTAACTTTCAAGAGAAAGAGAGCAGCAGAAAACCTGATTTTATTTTATATTGGCTTTTCCTTGGGGTATATTCTTTTTTTTTTTTCCCTTTTCTAAATTCACCTTAAAATATCACTTCAGCCATTTTCATGGCACAATTACCATTGGATAGCTTATGTGGATCCACCAAGAAACAAACTTTGTTGAGAAAAATAAGAGATATCTCAGCTATGAGCAGGAAAAAGAAAAAAGTATACTATAAAAGAACAAAAAGTATTATGTTAGAAAAAAATGTGGAAGTGATCCGGTAGCTAAACTGGGCTCCTCACCTTCTATAGAGAAATCATCAAGAGAAGACTCTCTATCTCCATCAGATAAGTAGAGAAAAACAGAGTTATTCACAAGATTGCCCAAAGCCACAAGGACACCAAGACAAAATTGTGCAAGTAGATAAAATCCGGGTATAGGATAATGCCATAAACCAATAGTTTCCCACATTTCCATATCCTGCAAAATCATTCCAGATAATCATATAATGTTTCATGAAAAATATAAATATTAGATGTCAAAGCATACACCAAAAACAGAATACCTTCCACATTTTCTTATTTAGGAAAGTAAATGCCACATTGAAGATGTAGGTGCCAGCAGCCCATAAGAGAATGAAGACGAGGAGAAAACCATTAAAGTGGTGCAAGTGGAATAGTGAAGGGAATGCATACAAAACATATCCAACATAAGCAAGTAGCCCAAATGCACATATACTTGCAAAATGGAAACTCCAAAATGACGAAGCAAGCAAGGATATCTATCATGTCAGTAACAAGAACAGTTGTGTAAATAAGACATCATGTATTAATCCAAAAGGTACAGATGGACACAAAGAAGGGCAAGGCTTATTTCATGTAACAATATAAAGAAAATTAATTAAAGAATTGAATCTGCCACCAAAATGTTGAGAAATTATGACTGGCTTGTTTAATCTGAACCTACTATTCAGGAGCATTTATAATGTTTTTTTAATGAATGCATGAGCTTATTGAAAACAAAACATTGGCCTAAACCCAACAGACATCCCTAACTGTTTCTTGAAAAACATTTTTAAAGGAAATATATTAAGATATACTCTATTAATCACCTATTGGAACATTAATGAGCTCATTGTAAACAATAAAGTGCAGCCTAATCAACTGCTGAAAGGAAATCTTCCTGTTAACATGTGAAATATCACACTACATTTTGCATTTAGTCACTAACAGACTTAAAAATTGGAGGTATTACATAGTTGTATCCAGTTTGAGGAACAAGACACCAGAAAGACCAGCAAAAATTGACACATGACATACTATGTATTCATTATTTCATTATGAATCGATGACTTACAAAGAGAAGAAAAAGAGAGAAGAATTGAAAGCAGTTAGTGAAAGCATACTGGAAAACCATAAGTGAAAAAGTTCACACTGAAAGTCCGAAAGACTGCTCCTCTCAGCATAACATTTGTGTGCCTCACACCAGAACTGAACCATGAGAACAACAAAATGATAAAATCAGACTCCAAGTAAAATACCATTGAAGCTCGTGTTGCACTTAAAAAATGATTAATACAGTTTGGAAAAGCTTTTGATGTAAACTAAAGACCCAAAATGTACCAACACCACCACCATTTACCTGAATTTAAGGATAAAAAGTGAATGCTTTGGATTGCTCAGTCAAGCTGCTTTCTCTTGTGGACATGATAAAATGCATTTCTGTGAGATCACATCTGATCCAAGATAGCTGTAAAAAAAGAAAAATAAAAGAGAGCAGGCACAAATACTCATGAATAATGATAAGGAGCATACACATTAGAAAGAAAAAGGCATGCTCCATTATCTGGTGTGATGCACTGCGAACTTCATGATGTATCAAAGGAAAATAATAAGCAACTCCCTTAGAACTTAACTCACAAAAACCTTTAATACTGCACAGAAATAACCTGGACCTAAATTATTTAGCTGTAGAGTTTCCAGTGCTAAATTAAAGTGCTTCAATATATTTTTACTACTTAAGAAGAATCAGCAATTAGGCACCATTGACACGTGATAAAGCAAATAGAACAATTGTTTTTCTTGTCAAAATCAATTGGTCAACCTACTGTACCAGCAGATATCAGATTTTATAAGACCCATCTATTGGTAAATCATTGATTCACTGACAAGCTATAGTAAATGTCATAACCAAGTCACAAAATCCCACAATTTGAAAAAAGAAAAATTAAAGTTCACGAATGTAATTTGATTAGTTCACTTTGCAATGTATATTTTCATAATCTTAACCAGCTAGTAGATCTGAAGTAAAAGATAAAGCAGATGACTTGCTCACCATAATGTAAAAAAGTAAAAGTGAAAGGCAGGAACATATTTCAGACCATTCCGATTGTCCGGATATTTTATAGAGGCCAATGAATTCAGCAACCCACTGAATCATCCCAGAAAATTCAATGGGAAGTTGATAAATGTATAACAGGAGAATCTTCAGGCTCGTATACAACAAAAGATACATCCATCACCTTCAAACTCATATGAGTTAGCATAAATCAAATAAACAGGTCTGCAGGAAACACGAGCAAGTTACTTACTGAAAGAGGCCTAAAAAATTGCTTGTAATAGACCAATTAACAAGTCCGACACTGCTGCAAATGAAAAATGGCAAGGATGCCCAAGACGGATGACTAATACCCACAACCAGCTGTACACCGGGCAATAAGAAGCAGAACAAAACCCTGAGATGAGAACCTGGCATGGATAACAAGATAGAAAACCAAAGATGAATACACAGGAATAATTAAATACAGAAAAATAGAAAAATTGGTATAGGAACACTTCAACCAAACTGCCAAAAAGAAAAAGGTATATTGAATAATTCAAGTGAAAATAAAATGCAGAGATGAAAAGAGCAATATTTTACTTAAAAAAAATGCCCCGGAGGAAACAACAACAAACCTATACGAACGATTGAAGAATACAGATGCCCCAGCACGGAATCATTCTGCAGATGCAGACCAAATCTGCTTCTGTAGATTCCAAGTACTGCAATAAAAGCTGTGGATAATTGGATGAGTGAAAACAACATTACATATGGCAACCTGCAAGAATGAACACTGCAAAGCCAAAATAGATTTGCTTAAAAAACCATTCATGTATCTACTATCTTCAGGAAACTTGTACAAAAGAGTATCAACATAAAGTGAATTCCTCAGGAAACCAACTAACTTGGCCCACTGAGCATTTGATAGATTCCAGAGGTCCCCTTTAACAGCCCATACAATGTGAAATATGGCATGTGAAAGGATAGCCAATGAAGAAATAGTAAGTGTACACCATTGCAGTAGAGATTGTCTTTTAGAATGAAAACCTATCAGATGCAGCCCAAAAAAATGTGATTTAGAATTATAAGGCTAAGACTACATTGCACCAGTGTAACGTTACACCGATGAGAGATAGTGACACATAAAGTGTCACATCACTTTTACACAAAAGTGATGTGATATTTTCTGTGTCACACTCTCTCATCGATGTAACGTTACACCGGTGCAATATAGAAGGACCCGAATTATAAAATATCAATGAGAGAAACAGGAGCCAATCACATCATTTTATATGGATTATCAATATTGGTATGCTTATACTTTAAAATAACGTTCTTCACCTGGTTTGGAAACTTTTCCTAACATGGAATTGTATTGAAAAGAAGAAAGAAAGAAAGAATGATTTTCTGAGCAGAACACTTAAAGAACAAGCACGAATTCAAATGTACATGGGTGAGTGCAAGCATGGACACAGGACAAACCAAATGCCAAACTGGCAACTTTTTAAAATCTAGAGACTAGAGCCTCAGTTGTATTCATGCTTACTTCAGTTGCATTTTGCAATGAGCAAGATTATCTCATCCAATCTTATATCAGGGCTATTCTTCTGAATGTAGATTCATGAAGCTGGAAACTCAAATGCTGATTTCCAGCAGTTGCACGCACTTAGAAAAACCCAGATGCAACAACTTAGACATGCATTTCTGCTACCACATCATGCAGCAAATATTCATCAATTTTCATCAAATTTAGCTAAAGTAGAACATAAAAATGAAAATAAAACGCCATTTAGTAAACAACTAACATAGATTCATTTGGGGAAACATTTATCTAAAAAACGACAGAAAGGTCAAGAGATAATCAAAAGCACCAAGCGTAACATGGAAATCATACCAATTTTTGGTGCAGCATACTGGATTAAGAGAAAAGCCAACAAATAAGCCAAAGACATCAACTTCCAATTGAGCAAAGCAGCTGGATAAACAGAGTAGAAAAGAGATAAAGAGGTTATAGCAGGTGCAGAAATTCACAGTCAATGTAGTTAGCAGATTCACAGCAATAAATAATCAGTATCTATATTAAAGAGCTAAAAGTTGTATTAAAATACACATGCAAAGCCCTGGAATGATCACCCATCAATCAAACAGAAAGAGGAGAAATTGTTCATTTATTTTGTTATGTTCATCTCTGTGCTTTACAAAGTTTTGACAAGGCACAAATACATTGTCTTACATAACTACCATGCTTATGCTTAAACACTTTGAATGGCTTCAATGGCATATCACGAATATAATAATAATGGAAAAAGTCCTAATTAAACTTCATTCCAATCAATAGAATACCTGCCAAAAGAAGCATAGGCAATGCAAATCCACATAGGAACCTCCCCATTACAAAACACAATACCCCTTTCAACACCTAAAGGCACTATATTTGCACCAATCTTTTGAGAAAACAAGTCATTATTCATCCATGTCAAAGCTTTTTTTGTCCAAAATAACTAATACCCATTTGAGTAAAATCCAAGCACAAACCAAATCAACAATTGGGTCTCTTTAATTACAATAAAATACCAATACCCATCTTCCCAAAATTGAAAAAGATGTCATCTTTATAGCCAAAATGGAGGCACTGATAGAATTTTTGAAGAAAGACAGATGCTTGAATTCCACCAAGTCAATTGATAATGGTGGATGACAGGTTCATATTTGTTTGTTTTTGGCGTGTACAATGTGATTTTGTTTGATCTGTTTCGATCAAATGCATAATTTGAAATAGTTCAAAAAAAAATGCATAATTTGAAACAGTATTGGGCATTGTTACAATGTTCCACAGTGCCGCTGCCTAAGTGAACAAGTGGCATCTTAATGCTGCAAAACCGCAAAAGTGCAAAAGGACCCAAAGTTTGTTTGTTTTTTTTTTTTTTTGAAGCTGAAGTTTGTTTGTTTGTTTATTTATGAGGAAATTTCCATGGGTTCAATTAGGCCCTACCAAATCTATGTATTTTTATTTTTTTTTATTATATACTACTTATAATAAAAAGTAGTGTCACAAGTCAAATTAAGAAAAGTTAGATAAAAACAGTAAATTTTATTTTTTATAATTTATTTAATTTTTTCATTAAAAAATTAAAAAATAATTTGTTGGTGAAAATTATTTTTAAAATTTGAATTTGATACTTTATAACTCACATGGTCACATATAAAATATTAGATGAATTTTTAAAAAATGATAATGTACATTTTACATATATTTAACCGTAAGATACAAGTTATGAAAGTAAATTACTAATTGTATATAACTCTCCTTAATTTGATCCGTATCACAAGTTATTGTATCAATTTGACTCTTCTCTTGTGTGAACATTCAACAAAACACTTTTAATTTTAGAGATTTAAATAAGATTTATATTATAATTTACAAATTTATTTAAACTTTTTACCAAAAAAACATAATTTAGACTCTTTTACAAGTTAAAGATTTATATGCTGAAAAAAAATTTAAAAAAATATTTAAAACCCACTTACAAAGTTAATAAATATATTTTTTTTGAAATATTAATAAATATATTGAATCTTACTCTTTAAAATACAAATAATAATTAAAACGATAGGGTTCTTTTTAAGTTGTGAATTGGAAATTTTAACATGAAATTATAAACGTTTTTACCATTAAACCATATATGTGAAATACCAAAATGATTTAATTACTCTTTTATGAAAGTCTCAAATAAAATTTATTTGTATCTATTAGACTTAGTTGTAGTAAGGTTACCAAAAAAAAAGAGACTTAGTTGTAGTAATACTCTCTCCATATTAAAAAGATGGACAATTTTAAAGATTTATTTATCTCAAATTTTGGAATGTAATTTAATATTCTAAATAGTTAAACCTCTTGTGTACCTCTATTAATTATAGTATTGAATGAATTTGAATACAAATTCAAATGAATTAATCGATTAAATAAGGGTAATTGTGACTTTTTCTTATTAAATTAATTCATTCTACCTAGTTACTTTCTTAATACCAGTATGTGTTAAAAAAATGTTAACTTTTTTAGGATGGAGGGTAATAAATAGCTAGTAAATAATAACGTATGAAAAAAAAAAGATATTTAATGTTGACATGAAATTTAGAAGTCAAATATTTTAAGAAAAATTAGTTTCTTAGTCTCTTTAAAAAAAATCAAGGACTATTACTATGAATTTTAATCTTAGTAGATTATATAGTATTTATAAAATGGAATCTATTTATATACAATAAGAATAATTATTCTTTTCTTCATAAAAAAAAATAATTATTCTTGCTGGAAACAACTATTTTGTAAAATTAGAGAATTATAATCCTATCATAAATCAGATAAAAAAAATATTGATTCCATGCCTATATTTTACTTTTATGTAACCAAACATATCAGTGTGTGTGTGTATTATTTGAAACAAAACCTATCAAATATATAATGGGAGAATAAAGCTCCAACCATAAAGTTTACTTGAAGTAATTTTAATCTGAAACACTCGTCAAGAGAGGGGACGTAGCTCATATGGTAGAGCGCTTGCTTCGCATGCGAGAGGCACGGGGTTCGATTCCCCGCGTCTCCAATTTTTTATTATGCTATTAATTTTTTTTTTCCAATAATCTGGATTTAATTGTTCAATTCAATCTCATGATTTTTGTCTATATTCTTTTTATACTGTAATATAATTATATGTCTCTGTTGAAATTTAACGAATCATCTAACAAAAATCAAATGTCAGCCGCAACCCTTTTTTTTTTTTTTATATATATGACAAGTGAAATTTGTGGGGAGCACAATGATTTTATTTTATTAGTGTGAAAATGTTTATAGCAGTCGAGAAAAAGGAGGGCAAGAAGATCGAGAATTCTTTTGAAATCTCTTACACGTTTAAGGTAGGTTGATTCAGATATATGGCTTGACAAATCTTCATACTTATCTTATTCACAGCAGACATCATCCACCACATTCCCATTTCTGTTTAAGGCAGCCCAGCTGTTTATCACTATGTTTTCTTAAAAGTAATTTAAACTGGGTTGCCAGGTCTTTCACGCAAAAATTATATAAAAACAATATCAGATACTAATCAAAGCATGCAATGAAATATGATTTTTATTTTTTTTAGTAAGGAGGGGATTCAAACCTTTCTAGGGCTTCAAGAAACTGGATAAAATATGCAAATTAAAAATGTATTTCTAAAAAAAGTACAAATCAAGAACAAAATAGATTAATCTAAACATTTAACTAACTAAAATAAAACAATTAACTTATAAATATTCAGATTAGACGTTTCAAAGAACAGAACTTGGGGATATTTTTATGTTGTGGAAAACACTTGCATGGATTATGATACATTGAATTGTGAATTACATGTAAATGATGGCAAATACTTGGATGGACCACGGTTCACGAGTGGGACCGTGAACCAACTAATTGCATGTGTCATTTTTTTCAATAATATAAAAAAATTGTCATAAAAAATTGATATTCTTTCCACTTTAATGACGTGTATATGTATGAATGAATCGTGGACCAATCCAATAAAAAGTTACACGTCATTAAAGTTGACACATGTCTATGTGTCAGCTTTTTATGACAACAATACATACTTCCTGTGACAACCCCAAATTCCACCATATAATTAAAAATAAAATAGAAAATAGTAATAATTATTAAAATTTTAAAACTCCCTTAAACCGCTTTTAAAATATAATTTTTTTTTTTAAAACGAAGGGTGCAACGATCGTTGTTCATTTAGCAACGATCGTTGT
>CANYLF010153789.1:0-14962 GCA_948193215.1 Bocquillonia castaneifolia
GAATAAAATTTTTAAAATAATCTCCAAAATTTAGAGACATGTTATTCTTTAAATCTAAAAAAATTCATACACATGCATGAGAATTTTAGAAATTAAATGTATTTATTTCTTATAACCTAGCATGAAATCTATTTATATATATAAGTAGACTCCCAACAATATTTAGTGAATTCCAAGGCTAATTTATATGTTTATATATAATACACTACATTTATATATTTATCATTATATAAAAATAATATTTTTAAGGGAAAGAAAATTTTTAATATCACTTAAATTAATCTCTAAAATTTAGAGACTTATATGAATTATTAAATCTAAAAAAATCATATGCATGCTATTACTTTATTTTAATTGATTATTTATACCAACTAATTATATATATTAAATACTTGTAGTAAAAAACATACATGAGAATTTTAGAAATTAAATGTAATTATTTCTTATAATTGAGAATAAAATAAATGATTATATTTTTAATAAACAGAGTTCTTCATTATAATGACTATACATTTATAGGTCTATCATTATATAAAAATAATATTTTTAAGTGAAAATAAAATTTTTAATATCAATTTAAAGTAATTTATAAAATATTATAAATAAAATTTAGAAACTTATATTATTCATTAAATATAAAAATTAACATACATGATATTATTTGATTTGTTTTATTATTTACATCCATTAATTACATATATTAACTACAATAATTAAATGAGTGAAAGCCTATTAATGGAGTGTTTAATTAATAAATTTAAAGTAAAATTAAATAGAAACAACCAAGTAATGCCACATAAGCAAACTGGCCTTAAAGTTCACTCAAAATTGCCAATTGAAATATTAGGGGTTTTGCTTTCATATATATATATATATATATATATATATATATATATATATATATATATAGATTTATACTCCGTTTTACTAGTGTTCAGAAACGGAATTGTAAGACAGAAACCTGAATATGAAAATAAAAAAACATTATTCTTTAAAAATATAGGACACTAAGAGAATGTGTAATTATTAAAAATATAGAGGTAGTTTTTAAATTTATTATATTTATACATACACATTTATATAAGATATTATTCTAATTAACTTTATATAAGATTATTAATTCTCCATGAGATTTCACATAACTAAAGATATTAAATTAATATTATTTTTTACATGAAATATCAAATTATTGTCATATAAAATGTTAGGTTTTAATGACCACATGCAACATTAGATGACAAAAATCGAAGTATATTAGTGATGAAATATACATCATAAAAAACAATAAAATACAATGACAATAGATTTAACCGTCACTAAAACATAAAACTTTAGTGACGACTTTAAAATTTGTCATATATACCTTTTGCCACACGGATACGATAATGATCACATTGACGATATTATTTCGTCATTAAATATTTTCGATGACGAAATCTAACATTTATATGAAGAATTTTAGAGTCACATTTTACGTAATTTCTTGTAGTGAAGGTATTTAAAGAATAATAAAATAGATTTATGTTTTGATTGTTAAATACAGTAAATATTTCATACAGCCATATTATAGGGACTTTGTAAATTTTATTACTATGAAGAGATTATAACTTAATGGAGTTTTGGTTAAAAAATTGTTTCATGTTATATTAATTCTTATAATAACTTATAAAAGAATATGTAATATTTTAAACTAATTCATTAAACATTTAAAATTATGATATATTATTAAATACATATACATATATTTTTTTTAAAAATGGTGATATATTTATTTGAATGTATATTTTTAAAAAATGGTGATATATTTATTTGAATGCTAACATTAAAAGTCTAAATTTTCTAGAAGCTATAAAAATTTTGATTTCAATAAAAAGGTGATCATGCTAGCAAATCATATAACACTTAAAAAATTATAAAATATTGACAACTCTGAGAAAAATCATTGTACTAAACAAATTTATATATATTTCTTATTTTAGATAAAATTACACATATACTTATATATACACACCCTCAAATATATATAGATACACAAACAATATTATTATATGATGGTAATTTTTATTAAGATGAAATTTAAAAATTTTATAACTTATTGCAATATAAAATTTATTCTTATTTATAACCAGTTCGAATAGGGATGCAAAATTTTTATTCTTATATAGAGATGTTATTATTCATATATTGAGGTTTTACTGTATAATAAAAAAACGTTGAATATTTATTCTAATTAGCATTTAGATGTATATAAGATTTAGTTTCTTAAACTCTTTATAATTAGGTTATGTTTTTGTATCTTTTTATTTATTAAAAATTATGAAAATGGATCAAAAACTTTTTAAAATTTTAGAAATGACTCCAAAAAGTTTTATGTCGATTTCTGGAGTTTTAATGTCCAAACCGTACATAGTTTTCATACATCATAGTTTATGTCTTAATTTTTTTTTTTATCTTTTCTTTATTTTTTTCTCTTTTTTGGTAATGTTTTATCTTTAGTTCTATTTTTAAATTAACCTCATATAAAGTTCACTACAGGAAATTAACAAATTTGTGACGAACCAATGAGGATTTTCTGTTGCAAATTCAAATTTAAGATGACTTTTGCTTCGGAACAAGGCGGTCGTGAAATATCGTGTCGTAAATAATTTGTCGGAGAATGGACATCCGTTGTAAATTTTACAATGAATACTGCGATGGACACTGAATTGATCACAAATTTGATGAATTTTGGAGACCGATTCTGAGTCCACGTTTGCGACAGACAATGTGGACGCAGATCACATCATATTTTTTTTTGCAACAGTGTGTCCATCGCAAAATGTTTTACGACGGACATGTCTATCGCAAAGGCTATCGAGCCCTTGGCGATTGAGAGGAACTTTCTAAGCGAAAGAGGGAGTGAAGGCGAACCGTCATAATAAGAAATAGATTCAACAAGTATTTTAGATATGTCGGATAATCCTCCGCTGATTAGTGATCGTAGAATATTAAATTTTTTGATTTCTTATTTTATTTTAGTTGTTGATTGTTGTAATTGAATTTAATAATGTTTCACTTATTATTGTAGTAATATATAATGAAATTAAATATGATTTTCAAATTGGAAACTGAATATGAAATTTATATAATTAAATGAATAAACCAAAACAATTTATATCAAGAAAATGATAAACTATATGGAAATTAAAACCTAAAATTGTAAGGGAAAAATGAAGCTAACTGTATTGTTAAGGAAAAAAATGAATGAAAACGTAAAGGTAATGAAAAAATGAATAAAACTATACTTTATCTAAACAATATAAAGCTAAGGCGGTGGGGGTGCTTCCGATGGATCTGTCGCTCAATGATCTGCCTATGATGTAGATGTAGCTGGATCTAATGCTCCGAATGGACCTGGTATTGGAGGTGCAGGAGGAGGTTCATCTGTGTAAATGAAAGGTTATGGCGATGGAACCTTAACCTCTGTGAGAACCAAGTCTGGAACATGCACACCAGTCAATCGAACCACTGCAGCCAGGGGTGGAACCAGAAAAGTTCCTAGGGAGGGGCACAATATAGGAGTAGAGAAGATGGAGAGGGTGGTGTGGATGGGCTAGAGAAGGCAGTGCTGACTATGGGAGGGCTGGAGAAGGACAGGAAACTGCAAGGGAGGGTCCAAAAGGTGATGGATCTCCATGATAGGAGGAGCCGGGGAGGGATTGGAGGGGTCACCCATATGGCCACACCTCTAGTTCCACCCCTGGCTATAGCCAAAACATCAATGTGTGCATAATATCGCTGGTCTAGCACCTGTACAATGCTTCTCATCAGCTTAGTCCGCATCTGATGGTCCATCTGAGTTAGCTTCACCTGTTGCTACGTCTGCGTTTACACTTTAGCTTGCACGGTGGCCTGGAAGTTAGGATCAAATAGATAACTGTCACCGGAGGGCGGTGCAGGCTAATGTGATGTAGAAGTTGATGATAAAGTAGAAGATGCAGAACCATAGGATGAGTCTACGGTCGACCCAAGTCTGTACACCCGTCACTTCTTCATGCCTTCAACGGCCTCCCAGTACAGCTTATCATCAATCATAGGCTTCCCAACTAACTCCACTGCCGCCTTCAGCTCCATAAAACATGCCTAAAATAAAATGGAGTTATGATTTTATAAAAGTAAAGAAAGTGAATGTACACAAGTTATAAATAAATTAACTGATGTCAAATGTGTATGAAATACTTAAATAAAATTAAGAATGAAATACATAAATCGCACCTGATCTCTGATTGATGAAGGGCATCATATCCTCTCTATCGATGTGCATGTCCATGAAAACCCGAAAGGTAGTAATAACCTCCCCCTCCTCAGCCTCTTAAAAAAATGGATATTGTAAGATGCATCTTTTGTACAAGTTATTTCATAAATTATAAGCATTAATTGTTTATGAATGTAAAACAAATGACTTACAATTGCAGTTGCATGATCAACATATAATCGACTACCCCTAGTGTGTCGTGAACATTCCATACCTGGTCCAGCCGGATTACTCAGTATGTTCCTCTTAGTAGTAGTAGACCGGGTATGATATCCTTCCTTCGCCCACTCTACCTCCCAAGCCTTCCAGATGTCCTCTTGAACACAGAGTCTGCTAATCCTCTCATGCTTCAAGTTACAGAGGAAGTTAGCATATCTATTAGCAGCATGGCACTCCTAGGTCTATCTAAAATCAGGATCGAGCACCTCCTATCTCTAGTTTTTCTAGTATAAAGAATAGTCAGTAGAAAAGATAATTGAAAATAAGTATAGGTAAATACAATTAAATACGTATTACCACAAACTCCTGTATGTAAAAATTCTTCTAGGCATCAGTCACTTTGCTCCAAGTGAACCCTTCCTTGAACTGCTTCTTCTAGAAGCAGTTAGTAATAGCTCTAGATGTCTACTGAGTCAGGTCCAATTTCCTACACAGATTAGTGAAGTTAATAAAAAAACTTTAGGTATAAAACACAATAATAATGATATTCTAAAGGGCATATGAAAATAATTACTTACTTTCCTTTATTGCACGACCAATAAAGCAGCTTCTCCTAAGTAGGGGGAGCATCAGCTTGAGGTGCAGAAGAAGAAGATGGTGTAGAAGAAGAAAAAGGTCCAGGAGTACATCGACCTCGACCCCTGCCTGAAGGTGTCCTGCCCGCACCTGCTCAACCAAATCGAGTGGCTGGAGGCGCACTAGCTGCTCGAGGAGGTCAAGGTTGATAAGAAGGTACAACAGCTGATGATGAAGGCAAGGTTGATGAAGGAGGTGCAGTAGTATGTACAACTAGATGGCTGGTGAGGTTAACGGGACTGGCAGAATAACATACTACAACAGTTCAGGAGGCACTAACTGGAGATGAAGCTGAAGTAGTCAATCCAGTAGTGGGAAGGATGATACTAGGAGGAGGAGGTGCAATAGCAGTAGTGGCTGCATCCATAGTAGTGGCAACAGTAGTCGGGGCTACTAATGGATTTGTGGGCATGGAATCGACAACACCTCCTGAGACAACTGTAATGCAGGTGCATCAGTACCAATCGTGGCTATTGGCTATGATGTAGTGACAAGCTCATCATTAACTACTTGTTCAGGGTGAAAAACATGTTGAAATAACCCTAGCCTTGAGGCATACACAATCATTCTCGAGTAAGCATTCACATTCTCATTCTCAAAAGCTTCTACATTCACATCTGAAAATACCAAGAGGGGGGTGAATTGGTGCGGAGTTAAAAATTTTAGAAAGAATGGAGATGAAGTAGAATGAACACAACAAGATTTTATAGTGGTTCGGACCCAATTTGTCCTACGTCCACTCTTCCAAAGACCTCTTTGGGGTTCCACTAACCACAATAGTGATACAAGGGATTTCAAGGCTATCCCAAACATTTACAATGAGTTTTACCCAAGGCTCACTCACAAACCCTAGTGTTTCTAAGAGGCTAACACCAAACCTTTACAATGAGTTTTACAAATGGCTAACTCACAACCAACCCTAGCGTTTCCCAACTCACAAAGAATTGACACTAATACAATGGATAACTAATTCACTCAACCCAAGAAACAAATGCTCTAGAGTTCTAGCTACCCAAAACCAAACAACCAATTAATTACAAATGATTAAGAAATAAATTTATAAGAGTTTGGCTATCAAATAATTAATGTTCTTGTTCTAAGAACAATTATGATGGGTATTTATAGCCAAAAATACCCAAAACTAGCTGTTAGAAACAACTCCAAAGGTGTCTCTAACATCTAGTTACTTTTGCATTTAATGCACTGAAATCTGTCAGATCGCAGGCGCAAGATTGATGGTCATGGGCGCGATCCTTCCAATGGCTAGTTTCTTTGAGACTTCCTTGAATGTCGCGGGGGCAACATCTTCAATCGCTGGCGCGAAATCACTGGGCAGAGGATGCCTTTGAGAATGGCTTTCTATTTGATCAAATCACGGGGGAGATTTAGTGAATCGCAGGCATGACCTTAGTGACCAAAAAATCCTTCAGAAATGGACTCTCTGTTTCTCAAATCACGAGGGCAATTTGACAAGTCACGGGCGCAACCTTAGAGTATAGAAGCCTTCTAAGTTTTCACCAAAAATCCTGGACGCGACATCCATTTCGCGGGCGAGATATGTCCCATGTCGCGGGGGTGATCCTTATGTCGCAGGCGCGATTTAATGCCATGGGCATGATGTCCTTTGTCACGGCCGTGATTTATAGGAATAGTCCAAAAACTAGTTTGATAGAAAACCTACACACTTAGGAACTTTGTTAGAAAAAGATAAAGGGTTGTTAAACTTAAAATAAGATAAATTGATGCCACTAAGGCCAACAATATATTTTCTAGTCTACCTTATCGGCTAAAGAGCGTTGGTGAATCTGTCTCTTGCATATATATCATATATATACATACATACATATCATTTCAATTATAAAAATTTAAAAATATCATTAGACTGGTTGATATTATTTATGACCAAAATTATAATGTAATTAATAAAAATTCATATCAATTTTATAAATACGTATTCATATAACAATAATAATAATTTAATAATAATAATAATTTTGTATAAATCTGCTTGTCTTCATTATTGTTATTCTACCTTGGATTTCATTCATAATTTTTAAATGTAATCTTGAGGCATTAATTTCCTCTTTGACTCTCTTCTTTTTGTCGTAGCCTCAAGTGTGCGAAAGCAATTAGATTGAGGATCCTTTTTACAACTCCTTGTGGCCTAAATAAAATCTCTATCTTACCAATAATAATAATAATAATAATAATAATAATAATAATAATAATAATAATAAAACGTAAAAAACAAAGTGTTAGAATATAAAGTGCGAAAAATAAAAGAATAAAATAGAAATCTAATTGTATGGTGTGTGTATGACAAGACAACGACTACAGAGGAAAAAAAATTAAGAAAAAAATAAAGGGGCAGCAACAAAAATTAAAAAATAATTGTTGTTTAAAATATTTTTAGAAGGTTTTATTATTAAAAGAAATTAATCAATGATCTACTAAGCAATTCGATTGAAATTATGTACTTTGTAATTTTAATTGTTTTACTATCACTTACAATTCGCTTCATTTGAGTGATTTTTTTTATGGGTTAAATTTTTATTTTGAATTTGGTTTAAAATATTTGATACCTAATTGATAGATCTTTAGAAATCTCTCAATATTCTTGAAGATATCTTTGGGATTCAAGGGATGAATCTGCAAGAATAAGAGCAAAAGGTAAATCTGACATGGAGCCTTAATTCCACACTGATGTTTAGGTTAGTATACGTGTATTTTGAGAATTAATTGAATTTTCGGAACTTAATCATTACGCACCTATTTATACAGGTAGTTAGAGGAGAAACCCTAGTCTTTCAAATAACCATACCTTATCGGTTATGGCTTATCCATTTCTTAGTGAAGTGGTTTTAGGACTCTAATCTGTCTAAGATTGAGTATTTGAGTAGAAGTTAATTGCTTAACCTACAAGCTATGATCCTTAACTGATAGTTATACAAATAATTATCTATAGAGATTCTTCTAGAACATGGGCCTTAGGGTTTGCTTACCCAACCCGTTAAGTGGCCTATACTTGATACCCATTGAATTTAGGTCTTTAGATCGGATTGGGTCTAATATGGGCTAACATTATTCCTCCTCCTAAAGGTGTGGATCAACCAAAGATTGAACAAAGATTGCCACACCTTGCTTTGACGTAAGGGGGCGGGGATAACACTGATGTTACAAATGAGGAAGTTTTGGGTCGTGGTCGCTGAACCAAAGTGCCAGCCACTCACTTGCGAGATTTTGTCACTAATATTGTCTGTAAATTAAGCCCTTCTATGTGTTCAACTTCCTTATCGCACTCCTCAAGTACGCTTTATCCTATAACTCAATGTGTAAACTATAACAATTTTTCTTCACAGCATCTCAAGTTCTTAGCAGCTTATTGCAAGAATTGAACCTCAATTCTTTAATGAGGCTATAAAAGATGAAAGATGGCGGAAGGCCATGCTAGATGAAATACAGGCATTGGAAACAAATGGCACATGGACCTTGGAATCTCTTCCTCCAGGCTACAAAGCTATCAGGTGTAAGTGGATTTATAAAATCAAGTATAACGATGATCACTCGATTGAATGATTTAAAGCGCGATTGGTGATTTTGGGAAACAATCAGGTTGAAGGATTGGATTATGCCGAAACTTTTGCTCCTGTTACCAAGATGGTGACTGTTCGCACTTTTCTTGCTGTCGCAGCAGTTAAAAATTGGGAATTGTATCAAATGGATGTTCACAATGCTTTCTTGCATGGTGATCTTGATGATGAAGTCTATATGAAGTTACCTCCTGGTTTCCACTCCAAAGAAATTGGCAAAGTTTGTCATCTTCGGAAATCATTGTATGGGTTAAAACAAGCTCCACGATGTTGGTTCTCTAAATTGGCTGGTGCATTGAAACGATATGGTTTCCAACAATCATATTCAAATTACTCTCTTTTTACCTTACATCGTGACAATTTGCAGCTCAATATACTGGTTTATGTTGACAATTTGATTATTTTGGGTAATTATAGTGCTGCAATACGGAGTTTCAAAGCTTACTTGAATAAATGTTTTCATATGAAGGATCTTGGGAGTTTTAAAATATTTTTTGGAGATCGAGGTAGCTCGTAATAAGACGGGTATTTATTTGTGTCAACGTAATTATGCTTTGGATATTATTTCTGAAGTAGGATTGTTGGGTGCAGAACTAGTTGGGTTTCCATTAGATCAAAATTATAATCTTCCTTTGGCTAATGGCAAACCTCTTTCTAATCATGAGCGGTATCGTCGGTTAGTTGGGCATCTCATTTATCTTCTGTTACTAGACCCGGGTTGTCTTATAGTGTGCATATGCTTGCACAATTTATGCATCAGCCTGTGCAGGAACATTGGGATGCAGCCCTGCATGTGGTGCAGTATTTGAAAGGTAATCCAGGTCAAGGCATTCTGTTACGTGCTGATAGTGATCTGCAACTTTATGCCTGGTGTGATTCTGATTGGGCTGGGTGTCCTTTGACTCGACGGTCTCTTACTGGTTGGCTTATTCTTCTTGGCAATTCTCCCATTTCTTGGAAGACAAAGAAACAACATACCGTGTGTCTCGTTCATTAGCAAAGGCAGAATATCGGTATATGGCAACAACTTCCTGTGAACTGAAATGGCTAAAGGCAGTGTTATTATGTCTTGGTGTTACTCATCCTCATCCCATCAAGCTTTATTGTGATAATCAAGCTTCTTTGCACATCACCGCTAATCCAGTTTTCCATGAATGAACCAGGCACATGGAGGTTGACTGTCATTTTCTTCGTGATGATCTTGTACAAGGAATTATTGCTCCTACCTATGTTTCTACTCATGTTCAGCTAGCTGATATCTTCACCAAGTCATTAAGGAAAAAACAATTTGACCTCTTTCTGCGCAAGTTGGGCACGATCAATCCTCATGCTCCAACTTAGGGGGGGTATTGGCATAACTATTAGCTGTTTACAATATGTACAACAAACTACTAGCAAACTACTAGCTGTTTATCATACAGTTTATTATAGTTGTATATTCTATTAGGTAAAAGTGGAGGTATTGCTCTCTTTTTGTTTAATTGCTATCTTTTTGTTTAGTCTTGTTTAGGGTTTAGCTTTGTACTTGTATATATTTGGCTTTAAGACCAAAAGGAGGCAAGGGTTTTTCTTTTAACCATCTGAAATCTTTTCTTGACAGATACACATACAAGGATGAGAGAACTAAATTTATAAATAAGAGGCTAGAGGTTTTTTTTATTGAAGTAACATTTTTAATTAAGTATTTCATTTTCTTTTTCCTTTTTTTATACATTATAGATGCATTATTAACTTCAATAATTTCGTAGGCACGTTTTTTGGAGTTCAAGAGTGAGGTTGAAGTGGATCAGAGGCCTATCAATGAAGGTGAGTTGTATTTAGACGTTGTACATGCCATCAAGAAGAAACGAGTCTTCGGACTTGGCTTTATTGCATCTTCTTATTTTAGCAGTTATTCATCTCGCTCCACTGCTTCTACATCACAAGGTCCTCCTCCACGTGCACCTACTGACATTTATGGTTCTAATAATGAGTTTTTGGAGGCTATTTAGGTGTAGATACAATTTTGGACCATTTGACATCAATTAGAGAAACAATACAATTTAGAGTTTCATAGGCATAGGCATAGGCATGTACAGTGGATGAATGAGGTTGCTCAATCTAGAGGAATTTCTATTCCAGAGACTATTCAGAAGTTTCCTACTGATGATGATAAGCCTTAGCCTTCTCCGCCAGCTCTGTTTACATTTATTGTTGATCATCCTCCTCCTCCGGCCAATTGATTCCCTCCTCTAACCCCATATATTTTCTCATTTTCATATGCACTATACATTTGAGTTTGATGAGTTTTTACATAATTTTGAATATACTTTTAATTATAATATTTTAGATTAAATTTTATTTCATATTCACTATATAAATTCATTTTAAGTATGTATGTACATTTAGTTCATGATTTTATTTGGTATTATTATATAATTTTAATGCTCTTGTATAATGTCATTAACATATAACCATTTCTAAAGGAATTAATTCAGTTTTATTAATTTTGAAAAAAAATTAAAAAGCTTTCCAATTTTGCAACAGACTAATTCTCATAAAGGTCAACATTTTTTTCCTCAACAATTTGCAATGGATTTCACTATAGACATATCTGTCGCAAAAGATTGATACGCAATTCTCCGTCACTAAATTCTGTAGCTATCATATCCAAATTTGTTAAAAAATATTTACCAGACTCAAATTGTCTCACAAAAATTTTTGCGAGGTCAAAGCCGTCACAAAATTGTTCAACGACCGATTTTTATGGGGCAAATACTATTTTTTTATCCTAAAAAATGAATTAAATCCCAAATCTATCCTGAATTTAAAATCGTTTTGAAAAAGACCCGAATTTTACAAGTTACATCAAATATATTCACCCTTCAATTTTCTTCTTATTTTCACCTTCAAAACGGCATCGTTTTGAGTGGGTGAGGGTGAACTTGCACAAGAAAATTGAAGGGTGGATATATTTGGTGTAACTCGCAAAATTCGGGTTTTTTCAGAACAATTTTAAATTCAGGATATATTTGGGATTTAATTCATTTTTTATGATAAAAAAAATAGTATTTTCCTTTTTATGGATTTTAATTTGAATTCTATTAGTGACAAATTAAATGCCACTTATTGAAATAAATTGAAATTAAGTGGCGAAATCGCAACAGATTAAAATAACAGAACCAAATTGTATCCATAAATAGATTATTCATTTATCAAAAGATAGTTTGTTTACATATATAGATACCAATAAGTGAAGAAGAAGAAGAAGAAGTTTAGATTAACGGTGCAGTTTTAGCTTTGCATACAATGCAAGGGTCTAAAGGTGAAAAAGGGTTGAAACGAACAACAGGAAGACACTTAAGTGAATGGGCCATACTCACAACGAGGCCTGCTTTAACTTCCGGATTAACCTTTGTCATATCTCCGTCAACTTTCCAATCAAAGCATTGAACCATAGATGCAACAGTAATGTTTATTACAATTAAAGCCATGTTATTACCTGGGCACATTCTTCTTCCACCACCAAATGGAACAAAGCTGAAATTTTGCAGTTTAGTTTCCTTTTGAATGTTTGGTTCTTCCAAGAATCTCTCTGGTATGAAATCATTGGGATTGTCCCATATATTTGGATCCCTCATTATTGAATATGCATTCACCATTACAACAGTTCCTTTTGGTATATCAAAGCCTTCAATTTTACAGTCTTCACGGCATTTTCTTGGTATTATGGGCGCTACTGGGTGCAGCCTCATTGCTTCCTTCACAACTGCTTGCAAGTAATGGAGATTAGGGACATCTGATTCTTGCACTCTTCTATTAATTCCAACAACCGACTCTATCTCTTCTCTTACTTTCTTGAATACATTAGGATGGTTGATCAGCTCTGCCATTATCAATTGCATAGTAGTAGATGATGTACCGGTGCCTCCAATGAAAAGATCCTTGCACAAGAAAAAAAAAAAGATGAATTTTTTCTACACTGAGTCCTCAGTTTCCAATGTAAGATCTCGGTTATTTACGTTAAAGGTACACAATACCCAATATCAATTGGTTCTTTTAATATATAAAGTTTTATTTTAGTTTCACATGTGCCTCTCATTATTTTAAAATATTATTCTGCTAACATCAGACTGAAAATTTATTTAAAAATTAAAACCATATCAAAACCATAACGATATCATTTAAGACTAATACATAGTATCTCAATTAAATCAAAATTTAGATTTATCATATATTATAAGAATTATAATTCAAGTAGTTTGTTATTGCTCAATTAAAAAAATCTAAAATTATTATACCCTAGAATAATCTTTAATATTCTTTTTTGATGAATAATGGCCAAACTTATATTACTTGTCTCGTATCTGTATCTTGTAATTTTGTTGAATGAACAATAAAATCATAATCATGATATCCATCTTTCTTAGTAAAGAGAACATATTGTTTATTTACATAGGCCTATATATTTTGGAATTGTGATTGAAAAGCTTTACATACGTACATACATACACATACATAAAAATTTTTCCTCAATAATTAATATGCATAGAGAAATTTTTCACTCTAAATATCTATTATTGCTTATGCTTGATTTTTCAAAAAAAAATTATCGAAATACTAAAAAACCAATTGATGATGAAGTACTGTTTTCATATATGAAGTTCATATACGATTTGTCACAATTTACTCATAAGAGCTCAAGTATAAATAAATAAATAAATAAACAAAAAGTTAATTACCAAAGTTTCATAGAAAAAGTCTTTGTAATATTACCAAAATGGATGCCTTCATTTGGTTCATGGTGAGCTTAAACTCTGCATTTTTGTCATGGTATGCATCCAATAAAATATCCAGCAAATCCGTATCCTCTCTCTCATAGCCAACATCTTTCTCTTCATGCTCCTTTATTATCTTTTCAAACAAATCATTAAATTCTCTAGTTAAATATTGTACCTGTTTTTTACATACCCAAAAGCCTAATCTTTTGAAAGGTCCAAGCATTGCAGCTATAGACATCTTTCCACCGTTATCTATCGCCTCTAAAATCAACTTTCTTACCCTTTGAGCTTCCTCATCTTCCTCTGAACAACTGGTGCTCATTACCATTCTGCATATGATGTTATTTGTTAGCTTCGTCAACTCTTGATCGACATCAACAATCTCTTTTCTTGAAGCTTTCTCTACCAATTTATACAAAAAACGTTTAAGTTCTTCGCATCGAACACCATGGGATCTTTCAAGCTGTCGATGTGTTAGCAGTTGTGTGACGCAAAGTTTCTTCATGAACTTCCAGTAATTTCCATAAGGAGATAGGAAAAAACCAGCATTTCCAAATAACCCATCTTCTAAATGAATAATTGGCTTGTCTGAGAAGGCGCCATCTTTTGTTTTGAATATCTCATTAGCGAATTTCGATGAAGAAACAACAAGAACAGGCCAAGATCCAAGGCGGATATAGAGGAAAGGACCATATTTAGATGAGAGATTGTGTAAGAATTTTGGTATGTCTGGCCTTAGCAGATGGAGATGGCCGATGAATGGAAGAGCAGGAGGAGCTGGAGGAAGATGAAAAATTGGTTTGCTTGGTTTCTTGAAATGATATTGAATTAGAAGAAGAATTGAAATGAGGCAAAGAAAGAAGATCGTGAAGTAGGACTGGATGTCCATTGCTAGACAATTATGTAAAAGTTGAAAAAAAAAAATAATGAACTCTTTCGTATATATCTTAAATTAACAGATACTAATTAGAGCGAAGAACTAATGTTTATAAGGACAGTTAAATTGAAACGAAATGAGTATTATATATGTGATGGCCAAACTAACTACCGATGTAAATTGAGAATCACTTCCTCAATTTTTTTTTTACTATATGGGATTAAATTATTTGGGACTTTAAATATTACACTAAACTGTTAAATGGATGTGATGCTTATATTTTAAATTTTTTTGGCAAAATGAAATTTTATATCTCAAAATAATAGTGGAATCTATTATATATTAAAGTAAAAGCAAAGACTTCTTAAGCCATCAATGTATTTTTCTTATTTTGTGAATTTTTTTTATATTTTAAGTATTTTATTTTTATTTATTTGTGCTATAATTGGTTCAAACTAATTTATATACATATTTTAATTAAAAAATTATATATAGGTAATATAAATAATAAATAAATATGACTATATACATTGAACAATTAATCATTAATTAATATAAATGTAATTACATAGAAAATGGTGTCAAATAAATAATTTCATATTTATTAAACTATTATGAACTTAATTAAATGATTTTATTAAAAATT
>CANYLF010154241.1:0-19029 GCA_948193215.1 Bocquillonia castaneifolia
CAATAGCATTACAAAACACCATCTTACCAATCAATCAACATCTATTTCATCTCACAAATGCACAATTCAACCAATTAACTTAATTAACAACTTAATCAATTCATAATTGCACAATTCATACAAAAACATAGCAATTAGGCAAACATAATAGTTTCCACTCAATAGACACAAGTTTAATCAATTAAATACTTACAAACTTGTAGAACACCATAAGGCTAGTAAGCTTTCCTTCTCAAACTCCTTCCTTGGAACTCCCCTAAACAACATAATCCATTCAACAAGCAATTCAATATCAGTTCCACATCTAAACATACAATTACAACCCAATATACTCTCCTATATGCTTTAGTTACATAATTATGAAGTTCTAATCAAAAACCCCCAAATCCTCTAAAACCCCTACATAATAAACCTTCAATAAATAAATAATTACTCACCTCAATTATCCTCTAAGCCTCAATTACTCTATTTGCTATTTATAATCTCCCATCTTTCTTGTTTTCTCCAATCAAAAACTTCAAACTCCATTAATGGAGGTTTTGTGTAGGAAAAGGAAAATAATAAGATGGGAGGAAGAAGAAGAAGTGTAGAGATCCTCCACTAACAATATTATTATTATTATTATTATTATTATTATTATTATTATTATTATTATTATTATTATTATTATTATTATTATTATTGTAGTAGTATTAATTAATTAATAGCCATCTTGCACTCTCTCCAATTGACACTTGTCCCTTTTCTTTTTCTTTTTTTTCATTGTAAGACACTTGTCCTCCACTCTCCATCCTCCTACAATTGTCACATGTCACCAAACTTTCTTCACCATACAACCCTCAAATAATATTCTACTACCCAATTAATCATTAACTCTTATTTCTATTACAAATAACTCTCTCAACTTATCTTACAATCTGGTCCCTCAACCAATCCAACTCCCACAAACCTTACATACAATACATTCTACCATATATTAAGCAATGTATTACACATAATTATAATGACAGTGTCATGCCTAATGAAGTGATTTACATATATAAATGCATAATTAATTACTCATTAATTTTGAGGCCGTTACAATTCGAAGGTAATTTTTATTAAGGTGGGACTTAAAAAATTTATAACTTATTACAATATCGAGATTATTCTTATTTATAACTGGTCCAAATTGGGACCGAAATTTTTTATTCTTATGCAAAGTTTATTCCTACATAAAGTATTCCTATATAAAGGTTTTACTATATATATTTTGGATGTCATTTATTAGTTTATAGTATTTTTAATAGTATAAAAATAAAAATTAATAGATTAAATTTTAATCATAATAAATGTATGAAATAGTATAAAATGCTAAAAAATTCAATAATTATATCATTTTTTACTTGAAATATGTAGTTTTTTTTTATATAGAAGATAAGTTTTTCTGTGGTTAAGAATAATTTATACTAGAGTTGTTTTATTTTTTTGCTTATTGATAGTTTATATATTTATAAATAAATTTCTCAAAAGAGATTGATATTCCCATTCTCATCCCATCTAACTGTCATTTCTAATCAAAATATATATGACTTCATATTCAAACGCATGAACAAGTTAAAAATAAAAATTCGTGTGGCTCTATTTATATAGTTAGTAGATTGGTGTTCAAGTTGAGCTTTTAACAACTTTAAGCCATAACTATTTTTTAAAAAATATTTAAAATGATTTCTCTTTGTTGCGAAATTCACAATCTCACACGTGTATGCTTTGCTTGGGTGTGTCAGAGAGTGTAAATTGCTCAATCAAATTACCTTACTTGATAAAATGATTTATGGGCATGATTTGCTACAAAAGAATCCACTATGCCAAAAGATTGGAGGTAGGAATGTTTTTTTGGTATTTTAAAGTTGTAATTAATGAGCTAATGATTAATTGAGCTAAAGAACTTGATTTTTTTTATAATTGTTGTTATCTCGAGTATCTAGAACTCCATTTGGAGCCCCGACTAATACCGGTCGAGTGAGTTCCATTTGGAGTACACTCTCCCCATGCGGCCCTAAGGCTTGAACTCTCGACCTTCAGGCTTATAGCCTACAAGCCTAAGTGATTTTACTACTTGAACCACGCCCCATGGGTAACTTGAAAACTTAAAACTTGGAAATATTGAAAATATTTAAGGAACTTGACATTTTGAAACTAAAGGTTGTATTTATTGAGCTTAAAATGTAAATAACAAAGCTAGAAATGTAAACAGAAAGCTGTAAACTAAGCTACATGAGTTGCTAAGCTAAATTGATAATAATTTGGGCAATTTGTTGATTGATTATTTGGTGTCTTTCTCTTGTTAAGATTCATTATTTATAATGGCCAAGGTATTCTACTTTTCATTGATGGTTCCTCACTAAAAACCGCTAGAATATGTAGCTGTTATTTCCACGATCACACTACCGAACTTCTGCTATTTTCTCGACCACGTATTTTGGTTACACTTGGGCTTCCACAATTTTCACATTTCTTGGTCTTACATTGCCATGATGTTTACAACATTTTGAAATTCGATGGATTCCATAATTAAATCCATAATACGTAAATTAATCCTAGCGGATGGTTCTTCGGGATTCCTCAACGTTCATTTGTCGCATGCTGTGTTGTTCACTTTGGTTCTCCAGTTTTACTGCAGAATGGCCAAAACCATTACCTAGATTCTTGAGATGTGTTCTTTGCCGATTGAATTGTCCCGCAAAAGATGGAAGCACAGAACCTCTACCTTTTATACCAAGAATCGAAGGTCTAGTGAAGGTCTTACCTTCCTGAGGTTCTCTATTTATTAATCTTCTAATTCTAACATTTCAAAAAGAGCTATAACTATAATTGGACCCACCATTACTTGGCTTAATAGTATTTATCATCCGATCACAAGAATTGTTTTCTATTATCCTCTGTTCTTATGTCCTGCTTGGTTCTTTGGTCCTTATTTCAAACAATCTTGATTTTAAGCCCTACCCACTCATCCTATAAAAGTTCTGTCAATTGGTCCCTCACTAATTGAACCAAGTTCTTTGTGGTACTTCGGTTTAAATTGTTACCGAACTTAAATAATTTTGGGCATCAAAATTAAGTGCAGATAATTACCCCATGCATTTATATATTTGCTTCCTTAAGTCAAATGTACATGCATCTTATTCATGGCTCCTAAAGCATGCAAATAAAAAAGCTCTTTAGGCCAAGAAACCTAAAGGTCGAGTCTGCTATACCGAAAATGATGATTGATTCTAGATTTTTTAGGACCCAACACAAATTGAACAGGCAGTTAAAGCTTGGGCAAAGCAACATGAAGACCTTTGACCAAGCCTTTCTAAAAAGAGTCCTAAATTACGAGAGAAAATTGTGTAAAGAAACTCTATAAGGACTATAAGACCCCAACTCCCTCAGCGACATCTCCTGTCATTACTTTGAAAGAGTCCTCGTTAAATACAAAACCTCAACTGTCAATACTAGTAAAGATAAACCCTTTCAAATTCAAAACCAATATAATCCTATCCTTTTTTATTCTCTTGTTCAATTAAAAGAAATCTTAACCCGTTCCACTTCTCAAGACCCGACGGTTGTACCTAATAAAACCTAAGACCTTCAAGTTTCTCTACTTCAAACCTAAGAAACTTCTCTTTGGGACATTTTTCTCTCGGCAATCAATACTCACTTTGTTTTCAATGCTGACGAAACCTATTCCCTTCGTTGCTTGCTGCTATGTTCCCCTTTTTTTCTCGGGAACCTCAATTATTAAAGGAGATTGCTGAACCCCCAAATGTGGTCATCTTCGCCACTCCTTCATAAAACTAGGGTTCTTGAGGCTTCGTGAGGTTGCCATTAATTTTACTCATCCCTTTGCCGATCAAGCAATTTTCATCGATCCTTTGCCACCGTCACTCTTAAAAGCACTTCTTCCAAGTAATTTCTCTTGTTTTCTTTTGGCCTTGTGGTCACAAGTTAAAGTCCCCTTATATTTGCTTGTTGACTTATTTCGGTTTGGGTTTGTAATAAGAACCGAGACTTCAGTTGGCTTTGTGAAATTTTTAGGTTTTTTATTGCTAGTATCAATTTTGACTTTAGGTTCTTGTGGATAAGCCAAATATTGCTTATTAGTTTTTATAGTTTTTGCTAATTTGATGTTGAATGGGTTTTGGTCCATCGACAGTCTTGTTTGTTGCCAAGGTTTGAGACCATCGGTACTTGTTCTTAGCAATAGCCAAATACACTCTATTTACCCAATATTGCATTTCATTTAAATTGGAAATGCTTTTTGCACTACAAACCCTTACTTCAAAAATCGTCCATTGTTCCCGGCCCTCTCTATTTTGGTAGAGAAGAGTGAAGTTCCTGGTTCATTTTGCTTTTTATTTGTTAAGTCCTTTAGTCCTTCACTAGTTTAATAATAGACCTCGACTATTTTTCAAATTTGTTAACTCTTTAGCTGTTTTAGCAAGAACAAGAAAGGACTCAAAATATAAATCACCTATGCATGCGTACTGGACCCTCTACTACTACTGCCCCTCATACTAGAATCTCTGCTCACTCCGTTGCTGATGCTCTAGAGGTATACATTTTTAATCTCTTTCTAACCGGTTTCTCTTTGCAATTTCTAATTTTCTTATTTTTATAGGAGGTTCAGCTTGCCATTGTTCTTGGGCTCTCTATTGCCACACAACCACCTTTATTCTCCTTTAAGTATGCTCTTTTCAATTCATCTCAAACCATCTTTTTTCTTCTTTTGGACTTTTCACTACATTGCTTCTAATTTATAGGGTGGTGCATAATAATTTTGTGTTTGAGAACTATAATGTTGGGGAGTTCCTTACTTTGAATGTTGGCTTCAATACCAAGGCACTCCCTACACTGCCTTGCTTTAGATCTCCCTATTCTTACAATTTTCTTTTGGGAACTCTTGTTGTTTCTCCTCGATCTTCTCTCAGACCATGGCCAAAGGCCACTACCGCATGGGTAGCATGGGTAAAGTAACTGACTCCTTATTCCTTGAATGACTAGACTAGGCTCGAGCTTATGAAGCTCATACATATTACAACTCGGCCTTTGACCTATCAATTGAACCTTGTTACAGCGATTCAGAAATTCTAGTGTACCTCTAGCAATGCCTTTTTGTTCCCCTTTGGCCATTTATGCTTCACACTTAAGGATCTCTTCTATTTGATTGATCTTTCTATTATGGGGGAGGATTGTATGTGTTTGGTGTTAAAGCAAACCATTGGAATGATCCCTATAGCAATCATACATTCTCAGTATCCTTCGTACATTGCTATAATTGAAGAAGCCATGAAGGCTAAATGTCCTCCTAATGACGGAGAACATGTGCGGTTCCTTTCGGTTCTTCTAAGCAAATATGTTTTCTGCCCTTCCATTAATCGACCGCTTATGGAGTTTCTTTTTATTTTTTAGTTCTTAGTTGTTGGTCACGGCAATTTTCAAGCCCTTGGTAGCATTTTCCTAGGATATAATTACCATAACATTCAGAAGGTCATGAACAGTGGCCCTTTGTACAATATGGCTATGGTGTCTTGGTTTATTTAGCCTACCTCCTTACTTATTTCATAGAATTAAGGGCCAATAGTGAAGAACAAATTCAATACCTATGGGCTCGGAAGATCAGCTTGCGGTGTGACTAGGAGGCCTCTAAAATCTACGATTTCTTATTGAATTGTAAGAGTATAGGACTATAGCTCAGGTGTCTCCCTTTGACTTTCTCAACTACGCCCCTTTGTGGATAAGGAACTTTCTTGATTTTATGTTGGGTTCGGTTCATCAGAGAATTTTGTTGGATTGTACTAGTCCTCAGGTATTTATGGTTGGAGGGGACAAGGCCTTTAAACTTGGATTCTCAAGCTTCTCGTTTAGTTTTAAGCCATACCTACCCTTCCTTTTAGTTGGCAGCTTAGGTTTCTTTCATAGTTTTTCCCAATGTCTCTACTTCTACTGTGAACTATTCGGAGGGAGTTAAGTTTGATTCTTCTAGCTTGATTTAGAAGCGGTATGTACCATCCAAAACCACTATAAGCTCCTTTAGTACTAATATTACTTTTGTACCTCATCCCTACCTTAGTGCTAACAAATCTTGGTTTCAAATGGCTTACACAAAATTGGTATTTCGGCCTTTACCCGATTTGGTTGCTGGTGAGTTTCTTTCCCTATGCCCTCTTTTATTTTGTTACTTAATCTAATTTCTTCTTTTCTTTTGTAGCTTTTCATGCTTAGATGTTAGCAAAAGTTGTTCTTCCCAAAAATATTAGATCTTTGGTCTCTACTCCAGCAGCTAAAAGGAAAGCTCATACTCTTGCATCTTCAGAAGGGTAAAAGTTTTACCTCTATTAGGAGGCCAAAGACAATAATTAGACATCTTGAACTTCATTCTAGGCTTAATAATTTCTCAATTTAGAGTTCGGACATCTAAAATATGCCCCTTGCTAATCAGGTCATCTTTGGAGCAACAGCAAAATTCCAGGCCGAACCTCATGCTGGACTTGGGCTGGTTCAGTCTGGTGGTGAAATTGGACCGAAGTAAGATTTCAGGCTGGACCTAAGGCCAGACTGGATCAAGTCTGCCCTGGGTCCTGGTTAGGGTTAAAAAAAAGTGACTTTTGGGCTTTTAAAAGGCAATCTAACCCATTTTAAAGAGGGGGCAGCCACTTTAGAGAAAAAAAAAATACTTTTAGAGAGAAAAATAGATACTTTTAGAGAGAGAAACACTAAATATAAGTAGATTAGGTTAGTTTAAAGTATATTTAGGTTATAATTAACTTGACCCATGAAAGATTAATTAAATTCCTTTGCTTTATTTTGGATTTTCCTTATTAAGTTCCTTTGTTTTGGTGGTTGAATATTGAATCAAATGGGTATATTCTTCCTCTTTTTCATTTATTTGTTTCATTTAATAGTAGTTAGTAGTTGTTAGAATCCATGTAACCCCTTATTCATGAGCTTGTATATGTGATTTCTTTGAGCTTTTGTTGGTGAATGCTTGGTTGTTTGAGTTTTCAATTGCATGTGATTATTGTGCTTAGGTGATTGGTGGCCACTTTTACCTAAGTTTATTTTAGTGTTTAAACACTATAGAGATATGGGTTTATGCATGGAACTTGTTAATTGATTGTTGGTGAAATCATTGAGAGAGATTTATGGGTTTTCATTGATGGATTTCAGGCTAATCATTTAGCTTAATATGGTTGTGAGAGTTTTGTAACCACCAATGAGAGTGGGGTTTAATGATTCTATGCCTAATAAGGTGTTCTAGAGATAGAAAATCATTAGTTTAGGGTTAGATCCATCCAAGCATGCATGCATTCATTAATAGGCTCCTTAATTGCATAGAATGGTTAATGAGTAAGGGGGTTGAATGGGTTCTACGCTTTAACTTATAGATTTTTTGTTAGGTTATTTTTACATTTAATTCTTTGCTTTGTTAGTTTAGTTAGTTAGTTTATTATTTTAATTATTTGGAATAGTGTAGTTTGCTTGTGTTGGTTTGTTATGGTTGCAATTTAGGTTTTAACTTTGCTTGCACTACTTGTAATCTCTTCAATTTTCTAGATACCCTTGTGAAGACGATACCTTTTATACTATAACTTGGCACCGTACACTTCGGTTCTCACCATTTATATGATCGAGGAAGATTTTGAAGAGATAGATGAGGAAGAAAGGGAAGAGGTAGAGGAGGTGGCGGCCATTGAGAACTTTCTTGAGAGGTCTCAGGAAAGCATCCATGGTAAGGACCGTTTAATTAATTCCTTCATTGATCTCCTGAGCTTCTCCTAATTCTCTGTTATCTACAGTTCACCACCAAGGATATTTGGATATTTTGAGGCTACCTTAGCCAGGGTTGCCTCTGTTTGTACTAGAGTTCCTTTGGTTGTTGCCCCCTCCAGTAAGCTATCCTCACTAACCTTGTTGTCTCTACTTATGTTCCGATGGTTCAGATTTCTGCTGCAGAGGTCTATGTCTTAAGACCTTCTCCTTTTTTGTCATAGATTTGTGCCTTTTTAACTTGTTCGTTGGTTTCTTAGGGTTTGATTGGAGCTCTATTCCTCCAAAGGTGGTTCTTAAGCTGATCTCGGGTTCTTGGAGAGTTTTCCAGAAACTGTTGAAGTTGCACCTTAAACCATTGATCCTCTGAAGTTGACCCTCTCTTAAGGCCTTCTATCCCTCTCTAATATGTAGAAGAACACTTTTCTTGCTACTTTGGGCTATTCGAATTCTGCTATTACTAACTCTCATGTGCAGGCTCTGTCAACTCAAGTGGACCAGATCTTTGCCACCTCTAGTCAATCCCATGCTGTTTACACAGGTTCGGCTAATAAGCTAGATGCTTTTCAATAGCAAATGACCAAATATGAAATGAAGAAGGCTAAGCTTGAGGGGATCAGCAAGATAATGTATGAATTGAAGGATAAGCATGATGAGAAGGAAGTTTTAATTCGAGTTTTGTAAGAACAGATCACAGCTTTTCAAGGGGAACAATAGGTTCTCGGCTAAGAAGTTTAACAGTTGGCATGGGAGTATCGAGCCCTCGAGGTCAAGACTAATGCTATTGGGGAGAAGCTGGTTTTAAAGAGAAATGGTATTGCAGGGTGGAATCAGGAAAGCAAGCTTAAATCCTGCCTAGGGGTTTTGAGCCGAAGTCTTTATTTTCCTTATGCATGTTAGTGTTCATTAGATGATGACCGACTATTTTCAAATTGCCAAATATTTTGACCCAAGAAGCCTACTTTTGTGAATGGCTAACTCAACCTCCATGACTTAATCCACTTATGCATTTAGATTAAATGAACTTGCTCTACCTTTGTAAGTGTCGTCTTCTATGGTTATAATTCCTTGGTTTGCCTCTATAATTTATTTCCATATTCAAAAATGTATTTAGGCTGAGGAACCTCTCCTCTAAATTGCTCAAAGGTCTCAATGGATTTTGATCCTACTTTATTTTGTAATCCAAATCATGACGTTCTTTGAAATAATTAGTAATTCAAATTTTACAAATAAACTATAAAGAATCGAAGAACTTTAGATACTAGATCAAGACTATGATTTTATTGTGAGGATCTACCTTTCTATAGGTAGTTTCTTAGGGCCTTTAATTCCTTGGCTGACCTCTGAAATCCATTTCCACATACACACATGTACGTACGTACGTACGTACGTATGTATATATGTATGTCCATGGACCAGGCGTCCTTCTTAATACGTACATAATTTAAATTTTACCAATAAACTGTAAAGAATTAAATAACTTTAGATACTAGATCAAGATTGTCATTTCATTGTCTCTAAAGGTTGTTTCTTGGGGTTTGATTAACAAAATATTTTATATTTTAAAATTTGACATGATTGAGCATATATTAAAAGTTTATGGACTAAAAGAAATTACTTATGATTAAAATCTAAGATTTTGGAAAGTTAAAAGTCATATTTGAACCTTAAAATAAACAGAAAGGATATATTTGAGATAAAAAAAATCTTTAAGGGCATATATATGCTTTTAAGACCAAAAATAAGGTCATATTTGACTCTTTTCACAATAAAACTATAACGGCATACAATGGAGAGACTTTAAACCACTCTACCACTAAGCTATAATTAATTCTGTCGGTTCATTGCCTATAATGGACAACATTTTATAATATACATATATATAATTAATTCGGTCAATTCTTTGCAAATATTTGATATATGTAGTAGATAATAGCAAGATTTTGAAAACCAGCCCGGTCTTTCACCCGGAAACATCAGAGGATCAAGGGTTAGAAGTTTAACCGTGGTTAAACTGGTAATTTTGAAATACACATAAATATATGTACATGCATATTATTAATATTATTTAACTAAATATACAAATAAAATAAGATATGATTAAAAAGTAATGCTAATTATTTAAAATATAACAATAAAAAATATAACTAACTATAATTACATCTATAAGTTACATTTCAATCATATATATCTTAAACATTATTATTTTTATCTTGAAATAAAATTAACTAATTAAAAAAATTAAAAAATGTATAAATTTTTCAATAGTTTAAATGAATAATAGTCATATATTTTTAATTATCCTTAACATATATAAAAGTGGGTGGGGGGGTGAGGAAACAGGCAAATTGACCCCCTTGCCCTTCCCTAATTAGTTTATTGAAAGGTTTTAATGAGGGTTTAAATAGTTATTTAATAATTATTTTAATTAATTAATAGCAAATATAGAATTCCTTAATCAATTAGAATTAGGATATACTTATTTATTAATAAAAGTAAAATCTTTAGCCAATTAGGATTTAAAATATTCATAATTAAAATTTCACATATATATTAAAAATATAATAATTGAAAAAATATATAAATCCATATAATATATGGATTGAGTTAAATTTAATCATAAAATTATAAATTATTGAAATTATAAATATATATTATTAGGATTAAAAGATATAAAATTATATAATTATTGAAATTTCACTTTATTATATGAATTAAGTTTAGATTTGTATTAATTGTTTGTGTTTTTCTAAGAAATTCGAACTTTTAGCATCAAATTCGTAGTCTGACAGTGCGGCAACTTTGACGGGCTATAGCTTGTGATAGAAAACTTGGAATTGGGTGATTCAAAAGCCTAAATTCAAGAGAAAATCAAGATCTACAACTTTCATGAAGAAGGAATGTCCGTTTGGTGACTATAGATATCCGAAAATTAAGTTGTGAGTCAGATGCTCTATGCAGTCTTAGGGGAATCTGAATTTTACAATGATTTATTATTTTAGATATAATTAAAACAAGTCCTAATCATTCTAGAATTTATGAGCAGCCTTAGTTAGGGTTTAAGCATTATAAATAGATGGAAACCATGGTTGGAAAATTAATATATCTTTACTCTCTTTAAAAATAAAAAAGAAAGTTTAAAAAATTTCATGGTGCATAAGAAAACTCAAGGGTTTCAACGATTAATTTAAGATTAGTTATGTTTTCTTTTTCCTTCATGAAAACAATAAATCTAATTTCACAAATTTTTCCATCATTCAAACTATTAAAGCATCGATTGAAGATTCAAGACCTTCATAAATTTCTCCATCATTCAAACTATTTAAGTATCGATTAAAGATTGAAGACCTAAACTTAAAAAGGTATATAAAATTTTTATTTTTTTAACCATGAATTATTTATTTTTGATTAGTTAGGATTTTCTTTTTTATATAGTCATCAACTAATTATTTAAAGTTTGTTTAGTAATCAATTTAGATTATTATTATAGTAGAATTAGAGATTAATTAGTTTATTGAATTTAAATTCAAGTTTATATTTAATTTTCATAGAAAATCTAGGTTTTTATTGTGAAATTCGCATTCTAAAAATGCTGCAATTTCAACAAGCCATAACTTGTGCTAGGAACTTGGGCCATAACTTGTGCTAGGAACTTGGGCCATAACCTGAGTTAAAAGACTCGGAATTAAGTGATTCAAAAGTCTAAATTTAAGATAAAATCAATACCTACAACTTTCATGAAGAAGTAGTGATTATTTGAAGATTAAAAAACTTGAAAAGTGAGTTACAAATTAGAAGTTATGTATAGTCTTGGTTGAAATCGTAATTTTAGAATAATTAACGATTTGAAATTAATTAACACAACTTCTAATCCTTCTAGGACTTATACAAAACTGTAGTTAGATCTTGATAGAGATAAATAGATCAAAACAATGAAGTTGATTTAATAAAATTTTTCATCATTCATTCAAGTTATTAAAGTATGTTGAAGATTTAAGACTTAAAATTTAAAAAGTATATATATGAATTATTTATTTTTTTATTAGTTTGAGTGTTTTATTTTCTATAGCCATAAACTATTTAAAGTCTATTTAGTAATCAATTTAGATTATGACTAGAGTAGAATTAGTGATTAATTAGTTTACTTAAATTAAATTTGTATTTATATTGAATGTTTGTACGGAATTCTTATTTTTAATGTGAAATTTGTAGCTTGAAAGTTCAGCATATTTGACAAGCCATAACTTCAACTAGAAGACTCGAAATTGAATGCTCTGAAAGCCTAAATTCAAGATAAAATCGACATCTGCAACTTTCATGGAGGAGTCGTGGCTATTTAAAGACAGTAAATATCTAAAAAGTGAGTTACCAACCAATAGCTTTATTTTTATACCATGAATTCTATGCATTTACTTAGTTTGGGTATTTTATTTCTTATTGCCATGAACTAATTATTTAAAGTCTATTTAGTAATTAATTTAGATTAATTATGCTCTTTTTATAGCATAATTAATGATTAAATAGTTTATTTAAATTAAATTAATATTTATTTTAAGTTTCAATACGAAATCCTCCAGTCAAAAGTGTATCACATTCGACGAGCTATAACTTGAAATAGAAGACTCAGAATTGAGTGAATCAATAGCCTAAATTCAAAAGAAAATTGAGATCTATAACTTTCATAAAGAAGTCATAGTCATTTAATGACAGTAAATACCTGTAAAGTGAGTCAAAAAAACAGAAGCTATGTGATGTGCAGTCTTGGTCGAAATTGAAATTTTAAAAGGTTACGTGTAATTAATCAAAACAAGTTCTAATCCTTCTAGGGCTTTTGAGCAGCTGTAATTAGATCTTGAGTTGTATAAATATATCACAATTAAAAATGAAAATGGGTTGTCCTTCTTTATCTAAAAGAAATTGAAAATTTTACAAAATTTTTCATCATTCAAACTATTGAAGTATGGATTGAAGATTTAAAACATAAAATTAAAACGCATGAATTTAAGATTGAAAACTTAAAATTAAAAAGTGATAAATTTTTATTGCTGTATTATAAATTTATTGATAATTAAGTAATATGGTTTAACTTAAAAAGTACAATAAATGATTTGATAACATACTTATATTAATAGCGAGCACTACGTGTAACGCACATGAGGAAAAAATTAGTTTTAATGAAAGAACATAGTTTTAAATTTTTTTTACATATAAAAAGTAAAATTAAAAAAGACCCATTTGAACAGTGACCGGATCAACCGGATCACGGGTCAACCAACCAGTTCAATGAATTTTTAAAGGGTTTTAAGAAAAACGGTTTTTAAGGATTGGCCAGCCCATCCTCAAGGCCGGTTCCAAGTTTACTTGTTAAACTGACCGGTTAGGCCGGGTTCCAAAACCAAGACAATATTGTATATGTACATATTTATAATTAATTTGGCCAGTTCGGTTAATCCTTTTTCTAAAAACCTCTAACTAAAAACGAACTGAATTTTTATTTAATAATTTCAGTTCAGTTTATAAAGTGCAGTTCGGTCGGCCAATCTGGTTCTAACCATTAATGCTCACCCTACTAGAACAATCTCTTGATCCACAAATGAAGGCTTTATTGGCAGTTTCACATCACATTTTCCTGATTATCTAATATATACAACATATTAACAAAAGAAAGGTGCAAACAAACTTTTTTTTAAAAAAAGCCTGCAATTAATCCATATCAAGTTTTAACTTCTGATCAAAGAATTTCAAGGGTAAGATCTGCATAGCCAACCCTTGCTTTGTGCCTTTCAAAGAGATCTTTAAGCGCTGCTACAAACTGACTGTGTACTTCCATAACCTGCAAAACCAATCATAATATATATATAAATATATGTGAACAAATGAAAAACAGGTAGGAGAATCCACACCAAGTTCAAATAGTTATCATCAGCCCAGGCAACTTCTGCTACATACAAGTTCTCAGTGTCCTCAGTTGAATACGTTCCTTTCCTAGGATTTGAGCATATTGATTGCATATTTGCAAGCTATAGCTTAAAGATTTGTCCATCGTCCCAAAATTGATTCCTTTCCTACATACCTATTAGACACTCTCCAGACAAATTGAGGGTTTAAAACATTTATATAGGGCTTAGAAATGTGTTTACAAGGAAACTTGTCCATTTTCCTAATTGATTGCTTTTGCAAAACCGAGCGCTTTAGACAAATTGAGGATTCAAAGGGTGCGTATAGACCATATCATACATGTGTTCATAAGGAGACTTCCATGCCTATTATCCTGATCGATTGCTTTTTCACAGACCAACTAAACACTTTAGACAAAGAGAGGGCTTAAAAGACTAGCAGGAACTCATCAATTTTGTTACGAGCAAAGCATTTCACAAATTTAGCTGCAACATCATACAGGAACTTTTTAGCAGTTTAGATGATCATAACTACTATACTAATATTCACAGTTAGTAGTAGCAATGCAGCAAGCATACCTCTTCCATAGTAGGCTGTGGATTTTGCTTCAGCTCAATGGGTCTGCCCACAACTACATGCATAGGACGCTGGAAAGGTAAAGGAGTTCTGAAAAAAGATTAGAAAGTGTAAATGACATATTCACAGCAGTATTCTACCATAAAACAAAATTTCTGCTGCCCACTACCAAAATTCCAAACCAATCCTAAAATAGTATTATTATTATTATTATTATTATTATTATATAAAATGTTGAGTCCAACCACAAGGAGAAAAAAAATGAAAATAAAAGACTGCTCTGTTCTTTTAATTAACACTTTCTTAAGATCTTTATTTACCCGAGAACTCCCCAAAAGATAATTGGTGTGAACTTAATAGCTCTAGCAAATTTCAAAATTAGCTTGCCATCAGGTTTCCACCACTTGTACACATTTGACTGTTGCATTAACAGGAAAACTGTTAGCTAACAAAAAAATGTCACTTCAAACAAACAAATTAAAAACTACATCAGACAACAGCGTTGATGCAGAAATATAGGAGATAATACATTCAACCACAGATTATCGTCACCACTATGCCATTCAACAGTTGGGTAAAAGAAAAATGAAGCAAGGATAAACTAAAATAAAATAACAGGGCAAATCTGGACAATGAAAATAGCAATAACAATAATGATGACAATAGCAACACTCTTCTCCTGAAACTGCCAACTTAAGAAGGAAAAGGAAGAAAATCGGTACTTGGCCAAAGCAGAAAACTGGAACCAATGGTTTACCCATCTGCATAGCCAGTTGGACAAATCCTCTTCTTGTCTTAAGGAAAGCAATCTGCAGAGCAAGCAACAAACAGGATGAACAACCAAGAGACTGATTATCATTAGTAATAGCTTTCACTTTCATTTACAATCAATTAAATTGGCTAATAAAGAGAAGAGTGAGAGAGAGAGAGAGAGAGAGAGAGGATGAAGAATCAATGATAGAAAAGAGAAGTCAATAGATGGAGCTGTTCTGAAAAATTCACTGATATTCAAGAAGAACAAGTCATGACTAATTGTTATATTCTAATCTACATCATAAATATGGGGAGCATAGAGAAGCCATGAGAGGAAGACATTAGAGCCAACTTTTTTGGTTGATACTTGATAGACACTAGAGATCAGGAATTGAAATTAAGCCCTCAATGCTGTTGGTGGTCAAAAGCAAATCAAAGCTAACATGCTTTTATTGCCTAATTTTCAATGCCATTTAGACCTATTATACCTTTACCATATAAATAAGGCCTAGAAAAGGGCATGGATAAATTCATGAGATTGCAGTGGTAATCCAAATGCTACACAGGCAGCAGTATGTCTGAGTTGTACAAGTGGCTAACTGATTATAAATTGGAAACTTGCCAAACAAATTGAATGTAGACAAGAAAGGTGTAGTCATTGGAAGACATAGAAAAAGGAAGTGGGGAAGTTAAGTGCGGAGGAGGTAAAAGACAAACCTCAGAGCCGTGCTTCATCTGAAATGTCTCTTGCACTCCGCCAGGAATGACAATGCAACTATAACCAGAAGCCAAGAGGGAAGCAAAATTATTCCTAGTTGCTGGCGTAAGACCACACCACGTCCATATATGACGTAAGAATGGTGTGCGGAACACCTAAAGAATCATTAGAAATTAATAAATCAGAAAGAAAGGAGGTGAATTAAAGAAAAATACAGGGTTAGAAAAAAGGGTCTTACAGCGCTGCTTGCAAGGACCTTTATTTTAGGGAGAGGCATGAAACCGAGATGATCAGAAAGCGCAGAAACGCCAAGGGGGAAAACTGAATGCGGCTCATAACCAAAAACTGCAGCAGGCAGGAGAATGACATGAGCTGCCTGCTGTGTAACATGTGGACAATCAACAAGGTACAAGAATTCAATCTTGATGTTTCATTTTTGCTGAAAAATCGTGTTGTTTTACTTTGGGGAATGATTTTAGCTAGATGTTTCAAAATGCCTCTAGTTCAATTTTATTTTGTTTTATTATTTTTTTTTTCCAGGTGCTCAACTGAATTCTACAATATTCTATGCATATATTTCATATAAATTAGAGAGGGGAAAAAAAAAAGAAAAGAGAGTGAAAAGAAGCAAACCATAAGCACGATCAGAATGAAAAGCGTTAATGTCTTCAACATGGAGAGTAATCGGAAAATAACTGCAAGCGTGTCTACATATATACCTGAAGATTAAAGAAAAAATTGATTTATTATAGACCAAAAAAGAAAGCAGCAACAATAGTAAAGTAAATAATTAATAGGTAATTAAAGGGAGGGAACCTGCACATACGACGGCCTAAAGAACTGCGATCGTTGATGGGAATAAGCACTAACACCAATAGCAATCCAAAAACACTGATAACAACATTCAAATTAGTTAATAATAATAATAATAGGCAGCAGTTCAATTTTTATAATTCTATTCAATTAAAAAGAAAAAGAAAAAGAAAAGGAAAAGAAAAAAAAGGGAAGGGAAAAAGGGGTAGTGTACTGACACGAGGAAATTGGAAAAAGGAAGGAAGAGAAGAGAGAAAAAGAGCAAGAAGAAGGTGAAATGGATAGAACCAATCCAAATGATCAATGTAAACGTGGAATGAAACCGGTTTGTTTTGTACACTTGACTTGTATTTATCTCTGTCGTCGTCGTCGTCGTCGTCGTCGTTTTATTTATTTTTTCTTCATTACTATTACTATTTCTATTGATATTGCTATTATTATCATCACAATGGATATTATTATTCTCTTCCAACATTTTCTTTCTTTCTTTCTTCAGATCCTCCTCCTTATGCTGCTGCTGCTGCCGTTTAATGGGTTATTAGCAATACAAGCCTTTATTAGACATCGAAATCATTACGACAGACAACAGAACTAAAAAAAATTAATTAGCAGTAGTATTACAAGAAGAAGAAGATAATAATAATAATAACAATAGCAATTGATTAATTAAGAAGCATCGACCCCTCCGCCCACGTGATAATTAATCCCTTTTCTTTCTTTTTTTGACTTTTAAACCAAACAGATCAAAACTACGCCAACCCAACTCACTCTGCTCTCTCTCTCTTAACTATTATTATTATTAATTCATTCTTTCCATGAATGATACTTTTAGTGAATGTTTGGATGGTTGGATCTGGATTTTAAATATTTGTATTTTAAATTTTTATATAAGTGTATTTGAAATCCTAAATTTCAAATATATTTTTTTGGAGATTTTAAAACTTTGAAATCTCAAATTTCAAATTCATTGTTTTGATAAATAATTAGTTATAATAAATTTGAATTTACAATTAAATATAAAATAACTATTGATATAAATTATTTAATAATTTTCAAATATAATTAACTATTAATGAAAAATAATTAAATGTAATTAACTACTAATATCAATTTGTATTATTTTAAAAATATATATTACATAGCAATACATAAAGAAAAATGCATCCACCAGTAATATCAATATTATTTAATAATTAACTATTGAGGCAAATTTTCCTAAAAAATTATTGAGGTAAATTTTCCTAATATAAATAAATAAATTTATCTTTTTATAAAAATCATAATTATAGTATCAGTTAGAGTTGTAATCAAGTTGAGCCAAATATTTTTATAATATTTAATGATTAAAAATATTTATAAATTAAATATTTATCGATTAATTTATTTTTATATTTTCATAAATTTAATATATAAATTATATACATTAGTTTGGTCCAACTATTTGTTAATAAGTCTAAATATATAAATTAAACAAGTATACCGATCACCAACATCTAAAGAAATAGTCTCATGAGCATCCATCCCAAAAAGAAAATAGAGTTAAAGAAAAACTAGAAGAACCATTAAAGATATAGATCAAGGTATTTATATTCTCTGCTTATTAACTATTTAAAAAGTGTTATTAAAGATCCTGTGATTCAAGTGGTTAAACTAGGGCTAAGCATGGATCTTGGAGATTTCCAAACCGATAATATCCAGAAACCGAAAATACCCATTGACTTGTTGACTTTATCTGAACCAAACTGTCCTGAAAAATTATTTGGTACTGTTTCAGAGATTTTCTAAATATCCATACCGAAAACTGAACCAAACCATTTCGAATTGTACCGAACTGAATAACCGAAATTAGAACCGATTTAAAATGAGTTATTTCAATACATACATACATACATACATACATTATTGAATTAAGTTATTATTGTAATAAAATTAATATATTAATTACATACATAATTGCATAAAGATATTTTATAAATTATAGCTTATAATAATTTTTTTAATTCTAAATTCTAAATTATAGTTTTTTCAAAACAGAATGTTATATTAAATTTTATTCATGTATTAAAATTATTTGTTTGTTGATAAATTTTTGATTTTTTTTAAATTTTCATAAATTTTTTGATAGAAACTATTATAATTTGTTAAAATCATTATACATACATACATATATATATATATATATATATATTATACATACATACATATATATATACATATATATATATATATATATACATATATATATATATATATACATATATACATATATATATATATATATTAGATAACATTTATATTAATAGATTACTTTTATTAATAATTAAAAATAAATATGAAACAAAAAATAAGATTATATATTATAATTTTTATTATTTAAATATTAAAGTCTTCGAATCTCTGAATCATACTATACCGTTTTGGACCGATCCAAAAGTATTGAACCCCAAACCGAACCGTACCAAAAAATTCGATTCAAACCG
>CANYLF010154249.1:0-12992 GCA_948193215.1 Bocquillonia castaneifolia
TTTTGTCCCTTAAGAGAAACGTCCGATGAAATAGGAAGAAACGAAGTACCTTATCATGTTTCCACCTCGATAGGATCACCATTCACTGGAATTAATGAATGAAAACCAATAAAAGACATTTTAGACACTTTTTTTAAGGAAAATTTTAGACGAGGTTGGTCCTGTCAATGCACATGTGCTGCAATACAACCAAAGTCCAAAAGTACCACAGCCGATTTTTTTATTTTCCCTTTTATCATTTTTTATGCATAATTTTATCGAATTTCCACATTTTAGCCCCCTTTATTTTTTTTACCTATAAATTAATTGTATATATTTTTGTACAATCATCCACTACAGAAATCGCCTCGCTGTTTTAGAAACATGGAATAATATTCCCATACCCAAGAAAAGGATTCGCCATTTTCAGGAAACAGGCCATGGCTACTAATACTATAAAGGTAGAAAATATTTACATCTCAAAAACACTCTCCAATCAACAGTCGTTGAACATGACAATAATCCACAATCTAGGTACAACCATTTACAATCCAAATTCTCGCTACTAAATTACAAAATGAGGTGCTAAATTGACTATCCACAAGCTGCTTCAGACACCCGATTAAAAAAAAAAAAAAAACAAAAACAAAAGAATATATTAAATCAAGAGGATGGAAACCCTCCTAATTTGGCCACAAATGAACAAAGACCATTTTCTTATATACTTCAGCTCCCTACCTAATGTACAACTTTCCTAGCTATTTTTTACTTTTTCCTCCTCCCTTTTTTTTTTTTTGGTTGAAAATATGGGTGAACACAGGTATTCTATAAAAGGGATGCAAAAGAGTTGGAAAAAAAATATCAAACTTGGTATGCAGTACGAACTCATTCAGTGGATGCCTTCATGATTGCCAAAAAACTTCCGGATCGTTACTATACAAAGACTGATCTTGAATTTCTTGGTTAGCTATGTGGAAATCAATGAGTCTTGCTTGGATTATTTTACACAGCGCCAATCCAGATGGAAGCATCCACCATTCACTTTCATCCCTGCATCATGCCATAAAAATATGCACCACTCAAAAAACCAGAAATGGCAGTAGTTGCACTCTGCATGAAAGCTTGCAAGAATATACACATTATTGAACTGTTTCTATAGCAACAGAGATTACTTACACACTAAAATTCCAGGACTGAAAGTTGGCATGTTTTTTACTCGAATATATCTTATAATGTACAAATCCACATATTAGAGCAACCACCTGCCACGGAAGAGAATAATGCCTGAGAACTTTCGAAAAAATTTCACATCACGTATTGGTTAAATAAAGCTGCCTGATAAACACAACAACAGCAGCACTTGTTTGCAAAATTCATACAATCCTCTCATGTTTGGAAAGCAAACCCCATCTCTTCACTGCAACCATCATTTTGTTAAAAACCTCCTATTTTTAAAACTAAAGTTCTTCTAGCGTTAGCAAGGCCTAGTTGAATAAACATCATCAACCTCTCATGGTTCATAAATAGCCTTTCTGGAAATCCCATACATTTTGATACAAGTGCATGTTGAAATATTCCAGAAGACAGACGGGGGGAGAGAAATGCTTCCCAACTGATTATTAGGTCAGTAAAAAATAATCTGAAAGAATAAATGCTGTCATGTTAAAACTATTACAAGCTGGTGATTTAAAGAGTTCAGAAATTATTTGCATTATGGGAAAACTGATCCACCATGGTCAAGGTTCTGTAAAATTGTGTATTATTCTTTCTTTTCAAACAACACATGGTTTTCTGAAATTTTAAAAAATGGGAGGAGAAACTTACAGCATTTATCAAGGACGTTATGTTCCACAAAGCATATACACGTGCCAAACCAGCTGACCGCCTAGGTCCATGACTAAACAATGCACCAATTCCAGCTGGGAATGGAAATAGTATGCCCAGTGGAAGGATAAATAGAACTAATAGGAAATTGAGCAGTGAAATAGAATACATCTGTAGTAAAGTTAGCAGAACTAAACTAATATCTGCCAGTAGAAGTATGGAAATGAATAGACCAACAAGATCCTGAATCAAACGGGGAGGGAGAGAGAGAGAGAATCAGAGAACGCATCATGATAACCATCAAAAAGGAAAAGATTAGCACATGCCAAGATACACTGTAGGAGCAATTGAATTACCTGATGACCGACAGGTTTAGTATTATAAAGGATTAAAGAAAACGGATTACATATGGTCCTCCTCAATTTCAGTGTCCGTAAATTCTTCGAATCCAAAAACCCTCCAAATATCCCTTTGAGTGGCATTGTCTGCTCACTTACTTTAAGGCACTCCAGTCGACTTCCTCTATCCACTCTAGGCAAACTGCAAAAGACGGAGGGGAAACTATTATTTAAAAAGAAAAGCCAAAGTGTGTAAAACACAGCACAGAAGGAATCAAAAGCAGATTTACCATGTTTGTCTGCCTGGTAAAATACTTCCATCTTGACCTTCATTTGGCTCTAGGACACACTCATTTTCAGTCGCACGTACCACAAGCCCAAATTGGCAATATCCACAGGATGTAGGTTGAAACCATGCAAGATCAATGTGTAAACCATATGCACTTAAAGCAGGATTAGCATGTGTTTCGAGCCAACTAATAACATGACCAAATGTAATCTTCAAGTGTCCAACTCGAACCAGTCGTAGTTGAACATTTAGTCCAGCAGCTAACCGGTACCAAATGGTTGGAGGAACAGACTGTAAAAAGGTCAGACACAGAGTCATATGCACTTCATTTCCAGTACAAGAAAAGAAAATGCAGGTGTGTGTGTTGGGAGGAGGAAGCAATGAAACTTCACAAACATGGGGCCTCTTAAAGTGCTGCAGATAGCAAACCTGACTTAGGAGACTGGTCAGGATGTTGTCACTGTGAAAGGAGAGAGGAGCCATATAACTTCCATCTCCTCCAAAAACTAAAGATAAGGGAAACCTTTGATGGAGACGATGAGGAAGATCAGCTCTCTTTTCATCACCACCAAGAAAAAAGTCCACGTATGCAAGCATTAGATCAGAAGTTGCAGACAGCTGCAGCATCATAACATACACATTAATGAGAAAGTTGTGAACCAAGACACACTACGTTAAAAGAGTCTCACTTGTGGATATTGAAGTACAGAAGTATTTCACATGGAGAAGATTAAGCAGTGATTGCAAGCAAATTTAGTGTGTATCAATAACCAACCAACCTTCAGCCCTTCATAAAGGGCACGGGAGCGACAAGAGCGTAGGCAAGAATGATCATATTCTGATCGAACAAAATCACGAAGTTGCTGTAATTTCTTTTTGCGACGCTGCTGTAGCCAAGACCATGCTAGCGGATATGCAAGAACAGAGAGAACGCTGAAAATTGATCCTTCCCACCACTGATAAGCAGCTAAACCATTAACCTCATCCACAAATCTATTGAATGCGTCTTCGTAGCTGCCATTCAGATGCCAGTAAAAGAAACTCATAAAAATATGATGTTGATAAAAGACTTAGCAAAATCAACACTCTTTGACTTCTCAAATACCATTAAACATCTGAACACCAGACATAGCCATTAATTCTAACCACCAGATGAAAAGAGAGAGCTTACACAATTTCAATCACTTGTTCAGGAGGACAGTGAGGTAGTTGCCAAGGTTCGCTGAAAGTATTTGGACCCGTAAAATACATTCTGTGCACATGATTCTGAGATTCCTCGGTTCTATTTGTTTCTAATACCTAAAAGATAAATGAAATCATGACCTCATATCAATAACTGGGGAGCCTTTCATTTAAAGAACTGACTTGAACGAAAAAGAGACGATGTTTGGAGAATGGATGCTAACCTCATTCAGAGACTCCAGGAATGGGAAGGAATGATCAATGGAAGAGCCACGTTGAGGTGGCACAAGTGCTGGTAATTCATCCCCAGCAGCATATTTCATCCGTGCAACACTAAGCACTAGAGCTAACAGGACAAGAAGGCCCAAGAGAATAAAACTGAACAGCCATGGACCTCCAAATGTGTAGACCAACTCTTCAAGAGCTGTATAGCAGTTGGGCATATGATATCTGTCAGAAATGCACTTGTAAGGACAAGGCCTTTCAGTGACACCACCTGTTGAAAAGCCGAGTAAAATTCCAGTGGCGTAACACAAAGAAACAAAGAGAGCTAAAATTTTAGACATAAAAAGTGAAGCTCACAAAAGATTTATGTAAAGTAAAATTCTCCTTCAGCCAAAGAGGCACATCAGTAGATACAACTCTGTAGTGAAACTAAGGCATTATTGTTTACCTCTAACAGCAAGGTATATGCCACGACTTGGAAGCTCATTCAATGGGCAATCATGACAAAGCACCCTATCAGATCCACTATTGTTCTTGTAAGTCCCACCAGGGCATTCCTGCGTTTGATCGTTGAGTAAACAAGCAAACATGTAGCAGTTAGAAAGGTGAAGCAATTAATCAAAAAGCATCTTTGACTAATAACATTTCGCAAGAAAAAAATTACCACAATAAAATCAATAATAATAAGACCAATCCACAAATTTATTGATCTCGCCATTGCTATAATCAATCTGAGGAACTACCTCACAAAAGACGCCGTAAAGTCCTTTGGGGCAGGCCTTTCCGGTAACAGTCCCATTTCCACCAGCACGACCTTGACCTCTCCCAAATCCTCCCCTGCAATCACAGAAACAAGCAGCTTAAAATCCAACTGGTTCCGCAATTAGTCCATCCGACAAGCTTCTTGACGGAGGAAGGCGGCAAAAAATATAATGAAAATATCAGCATAATGCCCAAATTAGGAAGAACATCGTCTCATCTAAGCATGTGTAAACCTGGGCAGCTAACAATGTGCAAGTCCTCTTATCAAATATTTTTACTTAATTTTTTTTCCTCCACAAAGGACAAATTTTTAACTAAAATATTCTACACCATGGAGAGAGAATCATCATGTCTCTAAGCCTACATCTCTTTCTAGTATCATCAAACTAAACTTAAACAAACAACAAAAAAACTGTTTCCAGTAAGCTTTAGTAAATAAAGCATTGCCCTCAAGCATTCTCTCTCTCATTTTTTTTTTTTTTGAGGGGAGCATTCTCCCTCTCATTTTTCCAGTTGTTTCACATTCATGTTGCATGATATGCAACTTGATCCCACAAGTATACTCTCTAAGCTATTAGTACAACCCCGACTTTCCTAGTACTCAAATCCACTGGTCACTTATCAGAGGCTCCCATATAAAATCAAAGTGCTCTTCGTTTCTGTGTCTGTTTATCCCAGTATTAGTAACTAATATAATCATGGTACATCAGATGCAGGATTTGGGAGGTTTTTGATGAGAAAAGACCAATTTATTAACAAACCCTAGCTATGTTTCTGGGTATGAGAGAAGTCCTAGGAACATCAAGAGGTGAACCTTATGATCAATGCAACCTTTGCACAACTAAAATTCCAAATGCATAATAAGACAATCTTCTTGCGTTTCCATCATCCTTATGACTCATAGCAGTATCGCATATAGCTAGGTGAACATAAACATAAATACGCCAGGATGTATTTCTACTTTCTAGCACGTACATAAGCACATTCAGGTGTGTATTTATTCACATAGATATATTCAAAAAGCTGAGTAAAATGAATTACAGCAACCAAAACATTTGTTATATTAGGAATCTAAGAAGAAATCAGAATCAAAACAAGTGAAATGCTTCTAAACACAAACCCAGTTTGAATGCTTCCATTTGCAGATGCAATCGGCAGATATTCATCTCCAACTGGAAGATCTGCCCAATGAAAGTGAACCCTTCCACCACCACCTCCACCACCACCATCTGGACTGCCATGACCTCCAACAGTTGAGATGGTAGAAGAATTGCTAAGTGCTACTGTATGAATGAACAAAAGAATGGTTCCACCAGAACCACCACCAGGACCTATGTTAGTAATCATCCCAGCTTCCTTTTTCTGGAGATCTTCTCCAAAGCTTTCTCCATCAGCTCTAACTGAACCGTAAACAGATAAACTTGACAGTGCATGCTCAGCAGACCCCATCACTATTCAAGAGAAGATAAAACGATACATAAAAAGACAATGATCCAAATTAAAATGGAAAATGATTACGGAAAAAAAGGACTATCAAACTAAAACTAGCTATTAGTTTGCAAATATGCAACACAAGGTTACTATTTGCTCATATATTCTACTTAACAATAACTAGTTGCAATCTTCTACGTTCCAGAAATAATCAAATCCCGTAAAATCATAAATACAATATAAGTTAGCCCGTAAAGAGATTAGCACATCAGCGCAGGAAGACAAGCAATAAAACAGTATGATGACATCTGTCAACAATTATCCAACTATTTTCCAAATTATTAATATCAAGAGACCTTGTTTTACAAGAAGGATAGGGTTTCATAGACTTCAAAGACAATAAAGATAAATATCTTCTGAAAATAAAAATTTGACAGACCTAAGATTGTAAGAACAGAAGTAGAATCGCACAAGTGCGTGACAAAATAGCCTCATGAAAAAGAATCATGTGCCAAATTTATTTGGCCCTCAGCATAACACATTATTGTTCAGTCTTCAGAACTGAAATAATGCAACAATGGTGCTACAATATCAAATTTACAAGGGCAAACTGCCAGACCTCAAGCCATGTTCCTCAGTTTATCCATGTACACAGCATCAAAATATGTAACAAGATTTCCTGGACATTATAAAGCTTACCTATTATACCACCACCAGCAGTTGTCCCTGCAAGAGTACTATTTCCACTACCACTACCAAGTTCACAAGGCAACCCAGCATCTCCATATGCAACACCACCATCAATAAAAGTGCCATTGTAATATCCAGCCCCACCTTTGCCACCATGCCCAGCACCACCACCAAGACCATTGTCTGAAATTTCTCCCCTGCCCAATCCACCTGTACAACCTACATAAAGTACAGATTTGAGCTCGGTAAAACTCCCAGAATATGAAATTTTCCAGCTTTGCTTCAATTTTACATCAACAAACCAACTTCTTGCCTGGAATCTTTTGGAGAGTGTGTGCACGTGTGTATGTCTGTATAAATATGTATATAAAGCAGTTGTACCTAGACCAGATGCACTGATTGCTCCAGAAGACTGGACAGCTACAGTTCTAACCCAGTGAAAATGAACAACAGATCCTGTTATCATGCCTTCAACAATAACATCTTCAACTCGACAGATCTACAACAGAAGAAACACCAATTATAAGAAAGTACAAATGTAAAAGGATTTCTCACAATAGTGCAAAGCAATAACTAATCTAATCAAGTAAGCAATTACATTGCAATATGGCACACCTGAAGAGTGAAGGGAAGCGAAGAGTTAACATTACAATCTTCAGGAGGATGAATCAGCTCCACAGGGCACTCTTCAAGGTCACAATAAAGCCGGGGTGTCCTATCATTAATCAAAGTAAATATCAAACAAATATAAAACAGCATCTTTCAGACTTCTAAGAACATTATAACTCACATGTCATTATCACTGGCATTCTCCAAGGGACCTCGAAGAAACGAACCAGGGCCAACCTTCAGATTGTGAAGACAAAATCAATAACATGACTATAAGAACAGTGTGAATTAGAAGATAATCAACTTCTATTGCTCTATGCTACATGCAAATAAATGGAGAAACAAAATCAAGTCAATGCTATCTCTATTTAGTTAATAATTTTTAGCTAATAACTTCAACCAAACAGTCCTCTAATCAAGTTGCATAATTTCATAATATAAAGAACAACACTGCTTAAAACCGGGCAGTTGACACAATAAAAAATGTGCCCCTGTTAATAAGTCATACACATGACATTCAATCCTCCCAAGTACCCAAAAAAAAAAAATAACACACACACTCACTATTTGCATCTAATGACAATTTCATATTTATGCTTGCCACTAGCATATGAAAGTTGTAGGAAACAACATTCGTTAGAAATTAGCATGCAAAAGATATCACTAAAAAAGTATTTCAACCAAACAAATGAGAGGTAAGATGTGCCAAATAAATTATCCCTTTGGTATTTTGTACCCAGACTTCGAAGTTGCAAATAATACTCATGAGCTAATTAGGAAGATGAACTGAAAATCTCCCCTGCAACCAATAAATTTTAATTAAAAGGAAACATTATTTTATCAAAGGAAATGAGGACCCTCAGCTTACATTGATACTGAAAAATAACGATAGAATCAGGCGTTGTGCTTCAATTGTATCTCCTGGTCCAGACAAATTCAAAAAGCCTTGCCCATGAACTCCCAAATTTGCATTAGAATGTATAACAGAGGATTCCTGATAAAAAGATACAAGGTAACATTTCAGATAAGAAACATAACTCAAGGCTTTGCTGTTAATGAAAAAGATCCTTGAGGTAAAGTACCTTGAGCACAACTAAATTGCTAGCCTCAAGCAAAGATGTCGCCACAATTGCATCAGCACCCCCATCTATAAGCACTTTGGACTTCCACATCAAAAGTATTTTGACAGACATGCGAAGAGCCCCATATATCTATTTCATCATAAGTAGACACAATAAGGACTATAAATATCATTACAAAAAATCCACAATTTATGCAGATCATCTCATCTCATTGACGAAGAACATAGGCAGCACTTGTTCAGAGATTATTACAGATGAATGTGAAGAAGGTTATAGTGATTTGTCAGTGTAGATGGGGAAAAATATCAGAGTTTGCAACTCATAAACTTCACTGAGTCGACCAATATTCAAAATATGATAGTATGATTTGTAGTTTGTAGTCAAAAATTGCTTGTCATTTAAAAAAACAAGAGCCATTTTTTGAAAGAAAAAGTAAAAGAAAGAAACGCAAATCCTTAAATGTGAAAAGATTGACATTCAAACACTCATATTACATCACCAGCACAGCAGCACTGTCCTATAAACCGTGTAGAACAGATATTATTGTTCTTTAGAACCAGTTCAAAACAATCAGACTCAGCCAGAAAATAATATGGAATTAGTGGCATGGCAAATGCCAAAGTTCATTTTTCCAGTTTAGATAGTCACCTAGTTTAACCTTCAGTTAAAATCACAAATATGATTCAAACCAATATGTAAGCAATACGCATATCCATTTTGAGAAAAATCTCTAGATATGATGAATTTGCAAGATGTCTTTAGCCACGCAGAACTTATTCCCGTATAAATTAAGCTTATCCAGAATATATCTTCTGTAATAAGAGGAGAGTGAGAGGAAAACATGCGGTATCACTTGCCTTAATAACTGAGTTGCTCATCAGAAGCTCTTCTGCCATCAGCTCAAACTCTGATGAGGCATAATGTGCAAGGCCAAAACTTAAAACTGCACCTGAAGATAATCTAATTTGTCCCTGAACCTATACATTACACCACCACAATAACATAAGCTTGAACAGTAATGAGAAGAAGGTAAACTTTAATAACAGGAACGGGGGGATGTAAAGATGAGCCAAAATGGCAAACCATAATAAAATTAGACTATAGAAATTATAACCCAAAATTAACATGAAGGAATTGATAACGAGATCATTTCAGACATCCAACTCCAAAATCAGCTATAAACTGAAATTGAAAGAATCTAGTGACTTGCAAAGCAAGATAGAGCTGGGCGGTATAAACAAGCTACAGGATGACAATATAACTTTAAACACCAACCACAAAATGTAAAATTGACACGGCCTGTTTTGCTATTCTTTTTTCATTCCCCCTTCTTTTTTTACACACAAAGCTCACTGCAGACTCACATGGATAGTTGTGCCCCTTGAGGTTTTATGTGATTACAATCAAAGTGCAATTGTGTAACTTCTGAGCAAGTGCAATGTGAATTGACATTTATATATCAAAAGTTCAACACCTTTCTTCTTTATCTCAGTCAAATCTTTCAACAGAACTGATATGCGTTTAAAGATAATATTGTCTACTCTTTTATTTTTGTGAGCAATGCCCAGATAAATGTACATAATATGGGGATACATCACATTTTATGATCCTTGTCAATTTTCAATACATGCACATTTTAATTTGGAGAAGAATCAATTACCACTCTCCGATATTTACCTACATGCTTTACACCAGATAAACCTTTTATCAGCATGCATTTACAAGTATTAGCAGGAGAATGACTGAAACAGCAGAGGACTAGTTAAACAATTTAAGAAATATAAACATGAGAGATGGGCCAACCAACAATGGATATCAGGGCAATAATATCATATGGTCCTAGTAAAAATAACCAGGCAGCACAGGGAACAACAATAATACAGAATGACAACAAAAAAGGATGGCTCGTCACAGCCTAAAAGGGAGAAAAACAGAAATAAGACCGTAAGGAAATGAGAACTTAGTAACCAATAACCTGAACTCTACTCCAAAACAATGGCACCGAAGCCTTGGCATGATCCTGGATATAAACATTTGTCCAAAGTGGCAGTTTGGGAAATTCCAATAGAAGTGTGTCAGTACTGGTGGACAAGTTGTTATTGCTAACAATAAGACTCCGAGGAACAGCATCATAATATGTCCCTGCAGCACCTGCGTTGCTAAGACAGCCATAACTCCTCCCCCCTGCAAAGAAGAAAGCAAGCTCATAAGGGCACAATACTGCTAAACATGAACAAATGATTCTACCAGTGTGTAAAGACTCCGGACCCATTAGAGAATGACAGTGACAGAGGGAGGAGGAAGTGTAAATGGGGCTGCTGAAGAAGTGAAACAATATTCTAAGACATCTGCTGGCAGTTAGCACCCTCAACCGTCTTAATTAGACAACACAAAAGGCAGAGAACATAAGGTCGCAAATAAACCCTTTTAATTAAAACCTGTTTGCCATCTCATCCATGAGACAGAACATGATCAAAAGCCATCTGCCTACTTCTCTATCAAGAAAAATGGAAAGTGCGGTATGCTGGAATTGATTCAACATGAGAATAACATAAAATAAGAAAGAAGCCCTTTTCAGCAGACAGTCAAGCACTTTACATTTACTCATTCATTCAGCATGAGAATAACAAATTAACATGTTAGTACCAAAATTTTCCTTGCCTCGCATTTGCTCCATTCTTAAGTTAGTTAACAAGGATAAAAATAACAATAATGACAACAAGAAGAAATTAAAGTCTGCAGTCATAGTGTCATACCATGAACAAAGAATTCTGTATCATCATGTCTGCTGAAAACATTAATGGCAACTCTCCCACCACCACCACCAGCAAATCCATTACCCCCAGAAGCACTTAGCTTACCATTCCCAGTCCTGCTCCTCAAAAAAAAAAAAACTGTTATTAGTTGGGAAGATTATGGTTAATAATGTCCATTAGCCATATCCTTATTAGTTTAAGAGAGTTAAGGTCCCAATAATGCAACTTATGGCAACTGCTGATTCTATATCACACGCTGAATTGATCTTTACATGGGAATTCCAAAGGAGTATAAATTTTATATTTTGTTAATAAATACTGTTAAGGCTGCCTGCGACTTCTCAATAAAGCACATCCTAAATATTAACGTGTCAGTCCAAATTTACTCTCATCTCAAGTATGCCCTGTTATTTAACAGATGATGTCTTGTCCACACAAACAATACAATTAGGATTGTGGAATATTTATGAAAATCAACCCTGAGCAACATTATCTTAGGATTTGTAACCATAGCTTATCAACTTTGCCTCAGCTGATGTTATAACCCATAATTTTCTACTACATAACTGAATAATGGGAATAAAGGATAGACCACACATATTACATGGTAATGCCAATAAGTCTGCAAAGAAATTGAATATAACAAGTAACAGATGGAGGAAAATGAAAAAATGAGTACACAGGAACTACTTGAATGATACTATATAAAGAGTAGTCTAACTTCTCCAACTTCATTAAGCAGTCCCACAAAAGGAGGGAAAAACCTATTATCTAGTAATTTTCCACAAGAATTCAAATCCTAAGATATGCCATTACTTAAAAGTGCAAAACAAGCCGTCGATTAGAAACCTATGAGGCCATAAACAACAGAACTCAACTTACATTCTTTGAGCCTTGATTTTGATACTGCCACCAGAGCCGCCGCCACCCTTTATCCCACCATCACCGCCATCAGCCAACAAACTCCCTCCAACCTCAATTGAGCTAACTACATCAAATCCAATCCGCCCACCACCATCCCCACCATAATCCTTTTCCTTGCTAGTAGTGCCTCCTTTACTTCCATAACTCCAGGGAGCATGCAAATCGGACCAGGAATAGGCATCTCCTCCCCAAACATCATCAGGCAATTTTGTATTATCAGAGACACAACTAGCTCCTCTTCCTCCATGACCACCACCAGCCCCCTGCACACCAGAAGGGGTCCCACTGGTCTGGGCAGGAGGCTTACCAGCCAGAGCAGTGACATTTATAAAAGAATTTTCAACCAAAGTAACATTGTAAGCAGTAACAGATACAGTGCCAGCAATAATAGCAGAATTATTAGCTAAACTAAACTCCCCACTCACATTAATCAAAACAGAACATCCTTTGAGAGGACAGCTCAAAACGACACCGTCTAGTATATGTAAACTACCGTTTCCTTCTATATACAAATGATTACTAAAATTCAAACTAGAATCAAGCTTACAAAGGGTATTAAGCGAGCCAATTCCGCTGAGATCCTCTTGGCAAGAAAGTGAGGGAGGATGAGGCGGAGGAGGAGGAGGAGGAGGTGAAGGAGGAGTATAATCCCCGTGAAATGAGAAGACGTCGGAGGAGCCGACGATTGAAAATTCATCGTAAAAATCAGTGATACAGAAAGAAGGCCTTGTATTAAGAATAAGGAATAAAATTACACCTAAAAAAACAGGGTTTAAGAATAAAGAAAAGGAGGAAGCCATTTGAGGAAGAAAATGACAGTCATTAGATAGGTATAAATAAAACCCTAAAAATCAGATAATCAAGAGATTGTTTGGTTGTTTGGCTATTAATATGTACATGT
>CANYLF010154859.1:0-10871 GCA_948193215.1 Bocquillonia castaneifolia
TTGTGATTACCCTACCCATACACTACCTAAATTATTGGTATTACCCATGCCCAAACACATACCCATACCTATATTCATATGTAGTCGTAGACATTATATACACACTTCATTTTTATTTTTATATATTTTTATTTATGAATCTCTAAAAAATTTATTAAACTATAAAATATGTATGAAGTTGTGGATTATAGTTTAGCTTTTATAAAATGAATCATATATAATTTATTGAATAACAACATAACAACTACATAAATTCTAAAGCTAAAATGTCGGTTAATTAAGAAAACTTGTGACTACGTCATAAAGAGTAAAAAAAACTGTGTAATTTTTTAATAATTTGTAATAATATTATGAAATATTATCATTATGAGGTGATAATAAATTAATTTACTTCATAAATAATAAAGTATTAAAATTTGTACAAGAATAAAATTTTTATAAGATAATATTATAATTTAAACATATAAAATGGTTATTAAGTTATGAGTAACTTATAAAAAAGTTATGAATAATTAAAAATTTACTCTTTTCATTATAATAATATGCTTATTTCATTCTTAAATAGATAGTTCAGCATTCTCAGTTACAAATAATTATTCTTCAATTTATATTGATACGATGTTATAGAATTTTCATATGGTGTGTATAAATTTTCTCTTGTTTTATAAAATGTTTAGGTATGATGCACATATTTTCTATTATTGATATAGGCTTATATACTTGCTTGTGTGATTATGATATATATATTTTTACTTAATTAGTAATATGCTCATATTATCGATTTTAATAGATTCTATCATATGCACTAAATTATTTGAGTTGGGCTATCATATTTTTGAAATATTAAAATTATAAATTTTATTAATATGATGAATCATATTAATATTTTTATAATTGAATTTTATTAATTCTAAAGAATTAAATAAAATTCTAATTAACATTTATTTTAATATTTTAAATAATTTTTTATTTTATATTGTTTAATGTTGTTCTATTTATTTTAATGTGTAATAATTTAACTTATAGTTTTAGATTAACATATATAATTAAAAATTATTTAAGAGACTATTTGGGTAATGGGTTTACCCATGGGTACCCGAAACCCTATGGATCTGGGTATGGTGATAAGATTATTTCCCCATTAGGGTATGGGTATTGGTATGGGTACAATTATATCATTTGGGTATGGGTGAGGGTATGATAGTACCCTACCCATACTCTACCCACTATCATTCCTAAAACAAACCAAGAAACATAAAGATTTACAAAAAATTAGAAGAAATAAATTTACAACAGTATTTAGAAAAGAAGAAGTACGAAAACAGACGGTGCAATTTAGAACAAAGAAAGAATAAAGTCCAAACGTCGGCAAAGATACAAAGTAAAACCCTAAAGCTGAAAAAAGGACAACCTACAATTTTAAATGAGGGTGTATTCTATGATTATTTTGCTTTTTACAAAGTAAATTTCACTTTTTCACTTTTATTAATGTTGGATGAGAAATTAACACTCCATCTAATGGTTAGAAAAACAAAGTAAACAAAGTACAAAATAACCATAGAATTGGGAACTTTGCATATATACATAAACACGCTATTTTAATTGCTAAAATACCCTTAGCATTAAATATTGGCACCTCTACCTAAAAATGCTATTTTAATTGGTAAAATACCTCTTCTTATAAGAAACACTTATGAAATAATTATTATGAAACATAAAAAAATGAACCCTTTTCTAATTTTTTGACAGCTTCTTGCTGTTTATGTTTTTTTATAAGTGCTTTTCAGTGTTTCATATGTGTTTTAGAAAAATATACAAAAATTTCAACAAAATTTCAGAAATTGCATTACTGCTTCTTTACTATTTCCAAGACATTCCATAAAAACGCTAAAAAAATATTCAATTATATTATATAAATTGTTCCATTAATGTTCCATCATATTCCTTCTCCTCTTCAATATCATAATCGTAATTACTTAGGAATTTCCAAAAAATCACCAAAATAAAAGCTTTAAAAACATCAAGTTGTTATGGAGAAAGAGTTTCACATATATTCAACATATGAAATCTTTTACCACTAGCAACCTTATAAGTAAATCTCTTACTAACAGGAATAATAAACTGATTATCTTGCAACAAAACAAAAAAAACACATTGAAACACATAATGAAACATTTATGAAACATCAAAAAAATGAATACATCAAATAACCAAAAACACATTGAAACATATATGAAATACATATGAAAAATTTATGAGAAAGATGTGAAATATTTATGAGACACATATGAATCAGAATCAGAATCAGTTAATTATCACATAAGATACATTTATGAATCACATATGAAACATTTATGAGACAGATATGAAACATTTATGAGACAGATATGAAACATTTATGAGACAAATATGAAATATTTATGAGACACATATGAATCAGAATCAGTTATGTACCACATAAGAAACATTTATGAAATCACATATGAAAGATTTATGAAACAGATATGAAACATTTATTAGATACATATGAATCAGAATCAGATATGTATCACATATGAAACATTTATGGATCACATATGAAACATTTATGAAACACGTATGAAACATTTATGAGACACATATGAATAAGAATCAAAATCAGTTATGTACCACATATGAAACATTTATGAGACATATATGAAACACATATGAATCAAAATCAGAATCAGTTATGTACCACATAAGAAACATTTATGAATCACATATAAAACATTCATGAAACACATGTAAAACATTCATGAGACACATATGAATCAGAATTAGAATCAATTATGTACTACAGAAGAAACATTTATGAATCACATATGAAACATTCATGAAATAGATATAAAACATTTATAAGATACATATGAATCAGAATCAGTTTTAAAAAAAAAATCAAACAGAAAATAGAAGTGGAACAATAAATCAAACAAGAATAAAGAGAGTAGTAGGTTAATGAATGTTACCAAAACATAGATAATATATAGTGCTTTTATTACTATGCCTTGAAAACAAAACAGGGCCAAAAGCTCTCAATGCAATCAATGGAAAAATCAAGACCAAAAAATTAAATCAAATGTAAAAATCAAAATTCCCTTCATTGCATAGAGAAAAAATTAGTATTAAAGATTAGCTTGAAATGATAATTTAGTTATAAGAAATGTTCTTGTAGGAAATGCAATTAATAATTACACGAAGTAGGTACTGGTAGTTGCCCTTTGTTTACAAGTTAAAAACTAACCAAATAGAATATGCACTATGTAGCCAAGTAAAATAAGCAGTATATGCAACACAAACGATCATTAAGAAAAGCCTATAACAAAAAAAAAACTTGATGAGTTAATATAGCATAAATTTGACACAAAAGAAGAAAAGCATTACCATCGAGAGCAGACCAGGACCGGTGTGCTTAGCAATGAAATTTTCATCATCAAATTGATGGCCATATATTGAACTGCATTCACTACCGTCACCTTTCAAAATCGCCAAAAATAAAACAAATAGCAATAAAAGTATCACACACTACTTATTAAAATAGATAATCCAGAAGCTTCCCCTATCAAAACGACAAGAAAAAATGAAAAGAAAATCGCAACAACAAGAAGAATTTAATTGTTTGTTATAATTACCTGTACTCGCCAGTGCAAAATTGCATGCAAAATAAAGATAATAGTTTTTTAAGAGTTCGAGAAATAAGAAGCTTTAAAAAAATTATAAAAAAGAAATTGTTATCTGAAATTTATATTGATTTCATAAATTAATACTCAAAAAAATAAAAAAATAACAGAAATTAAAAAATATATATAAAACTTACCTGAACTCTTACCTGAACTGATCGCCGGTAACGAATGAGATAATAGAGGCACGAGAACCGGTGGCTGATGATGGTCTTTACTGCAAACGAAGGATGAGGAACGACTACAAGTCGCTAGAACAGATTAACAACGCCGTCAACAGAAAACACAGAGGAAAAACAAAGAAGAACAAGTAGCAGTTATTAAAGAGAGAATAACACTTATATTCAAATCCTAAAAAACTGAAAAATGAGTGAAAAAATAAAAGGGTAAAAAATAGAAATATTTTAAAGATTTAGGGTAAAAACATATAAAAAGGGATAAAAAAGTAAAGTGAAAAAAAAAGGATATGTGGTACTAATATTTTATATTATGAGGTAAGAGATGTAATTTCCTCCATAGAATTCCACTTAAACGAGTGGACAGAGGAAGTTTTTGGCTTAATTTTCTTAGGCAATGTTTGGTAAGAGGATATTCAAGAATGAATGGATTGTGAAAATATATGGAATAAAAATCATGGATTGTGTAGATTATAAATTATGAAAATCTATTGTTTGGTATAATAAAACAATCCATTAAATTGGTATTTGGATAAATAAATAAAATACACGTTTAACAAGTAAATTCACTTTATACACTTTTCATAAATTATATGATATAAATAAGTGTTGTAATTTTTAATTAAGTTTAGGTTAATTTTAGAAAATAAACATATAAGTAAATTCCATCACCAAAATAAAGTGATGGAATTCAAGAAAACCACCTAGTATGTGGGAATTAAAAACCTTCAAAAATGATGGATTGTGTTCATTGATGAAGTTTGGAAAAGCAAGGTTTTTGATTCAAAATTTTCAACCAAACACATTTATGTTTTAAAATCAATGGAATGTGTGAAATCCACCATGTGAATTCCATCGTACCAAACATTGTCTTAGGGTTTGGTTTTTCCAACGCCACTTTCTAAAAGGTCCTAAATAAAATTGCTAATAAATGAGTAATGGGTTGTTGGGTTGCGTTCTAATGTTGGCCTTTTACTTCTATATATTGTCTTGTTTTATTAACCGATTTCTTGTCTGCTCCAAAAGATTGAACCGGACAGGATCTGAGAACCGGCTAGTCAACCGGTTCGATGTCCGTTCCGGTTTTAAAAACATTAGTTAAAGAATAATATATAAAATATCTAAGTATTATTTTGATTTTAAATAATGTATTTTTTTTCCATATGGAAATTCATCCTGAAGTGCATCACAAAATTCATTGATAAAAAAAAGATTTATGCTTAAATAATGGTTGTTAATTTTATTATTTACCACCAGCACCATAAGTAATATGTTGTCACTTGTCAGGAGGATTATAGTGATTTTTTTTATCTGTAAATAAAATTTGAAATAAATAAAATAAAGAGAATCTGTTGGAAATTGATAGCTAAAGGAATTACTATGCATTCAAAATCTAAAATATCTCAAGCAACGATCGAGTATTTTTTAAAAAAATTTATAAATTTTATTAAAATAAAAATAAAAACTTAAATTTTTATGTATAATTTCATAGATTTAAGTAAGTTCATTAGTTTAATATGTTTATTAATCCTATAAAATTTAGTGACATTTATATAATTATATTGAAATTCACAAAATCACTCCATCTATAGATTTTCTAAAACCCATGAATTTTTCATTATTTTAATTATAAATAATTGATTTTATTAGATTTTTCATTATTTTCATTATTACATTTGCACGAAAAAGAGCATGCATGAAATATTTGTGTATTTTTTTTTTTTAACAAAGTACATAAGGACTCAGGAGGCTTGACAAACTAACAGTAAAAAAGATTTCTGCACAAAACTACTATATCCATAGAATTATGAAAATAAGAGAGCTACTTGTTGTTCAACTAGACACGAAAAATCATAAGCTGTCACCCCCTCATGAACCCAAAAGTTCAGGCTTCCTCAACCAGTACTGTTCAAACCTCTGCCTCGCATATTCCATGTAATCAAAATCTATTTCATTGACATGTTCCTGGAAAAGAAAAAAAAATTACCACAGAAAAGAATTGATAAGCTTGTAATATTTAATCCAGGGAGAAATATCCTAGCAATTTCTCGATGTGCCAAATCATATTTCCAGGCCTTTGCTGGTCCGTTTCTAAAGCATTCAGATCATTTCTGAAGTAGTTATGACATGGTTGTGAAGTTCTGTTGAGAAAAAGAAGGTGAGATGTATGCACATACCGACATTATACCCCACAAGCCCCAAAACAGATGGCTTGCAAGCGTGTACTTCTCAACATCTTCCAGAAGCTGCTTCACCTCCATGTCACTAATTTCGTTACCTGCATTACAACACAATAGCTTCACATGTCAAGGATGAATTAAACCATTTTATAATTCCTTGCCTTACATGAATTCAGACATAAGCACCAAAACAATATCAGATTTGGCTGCTTGCTCGTTTTATTAACAAAATCACATTAATCTTTTATCTAGGGAAGTTCGTATTGGTGATTATATGGCTTGTATTCTTGAATTACTAGGTATTGATAAAATACCAAACTACCAAAGCAACTGACATTTCTAGGGTTATTCTACTTATAGTTTCATGTTTCATATGGCAGTATAATTGCAGCTTAAAATTAGATGCAAATATATCGATAGGGATTGCGCTTCCCTTCGCTGACCAGTGTTTTCAAGTAGCAGAATACCTCAGGTCCTAAAAACTATTTCAATCTGATAAAAAGCATGTTTTGACAACATAATGTTCATAAATCAGTATCACATATGAGAATTATAAATTGAATCTGAGCTGAATGCTGAAAAACCATCTATAATGAAGGTGAAAGACTAATACCTGAAGAACTCAGATATGCACAAACAAACCTTTGACGCTCCTCCAAACCTACAGAGAGACACAAGTCAGGAGAATGCATTTATGGACATGCAAAATAAACATATAGAAACATGCTCACCAGGGTATTTAGTGTAGTCCATAATATGAGGTGTGTCAGAGTGATAATCAGCAGCCATCTCACAGAAGTGGTTTGCTATATCAAAGGCAACGGGATTGTAACTTGCATATTCATAATCCTGAAAAGGATAAGCATATAATCACTGACAGATTATTAATGAGGCATCATGTAAAAGAGATGTCAGTATGATGAGGCACTGTCTTTGTTCTTTGAGAAACAATAAGTTTTCATGAATAATTACTTTATCTATTTACAGCCGTAACTAATTAGATCTTCCTTTTCTGGTAGTAAGAAACTGCAGAATTAACCAGACCAATTTGCTGTTGATATGATAGATCACAGGGCTCAAAGATGAATATTAGTGAGTGATGAATATACCAAAAATTTAAAACATCAATTAGTAAATAAACCCACAATGAAACATAATGAAATACAGTCACTGAGACTTTTGCAAAGAAGTAAGACCGTGTTTTGCTTTTCATTGTAAAATAATAATCAAGGATTGCGCAAACTATTAAATAAAAGAAAATCTTACTATTATGGTTATTGCTTTTATCTCTTCGTCGATCATAATGTTACCATATTGCAAATCATTATGGCAAAAACCAATCTTCTGATCACCAAAGAACTCCTTTTCCAACAAGGATATTTCCCCCTCGATGGCATCTAATAGAAAAGCTTCAGCTTCTTCAGAAGAGCACATACTCTTAGCTGAACTTAGCCAATTTCTGAAAAATCAACACCAACTAATTAGATTAATGCAACAAAAACTGAAGAAAACGCAGCAAGAATGACACAGAACTACTTCATGTCTTCATCTATAGAAAGGAAGAAAAAGAGAAGCACAGAAACATACCGCAACCTAACCCACAAGCGTGCATCCTTTGAACCAGGCATCTCAAGATCATGAAACTCCTTCATTTTGGCTGCTATAAGAGCAGATATATCTGGATCACGCAAATCACATGCTGATAGCGTCTGAATTTTGCATATAAAGAAAGCAGGCAATGTTTATTTCAGAAAACAAAACAGAAAGGCATATATACACCTCTATGAATCCTCATTCTCATAACAAATCAACAGAAAGAAAATCAAAAATACATTTCAAATTCAAATAAGTACCCGAGCATGTATGAACTCTTCGATTCGACCATTAGAGAACCGACCAAGAAGTCGAGGACCCTGTCCTTGTTTAGACATGAACTCAAAAATCTTGATCTCATCATCTCTATCAAAGAAAACTTCAACACCCTCACCATAAATTCTGACAAGAACTTTATGAGAACCGTTATCAGATTTTGTAGGCCACTTAATTTGAAAAACCTCATTAGTCATTGCACCTTTAAGAGGTACACTCTGCAGTGCATTAGCATCAACAACATCATCCCATTTTGAAGCAATCGACTTCAAAATCTCTTTTGCTTCTATTGGTATTCTACTTACTTTATTCACTATTTCCTTCTCTACAGCACCCATTACACCACAATTTCCAATTCTCCACTGCCCAATGCAGTAAACACGCTAAAGATTGTAACTTTTTAATGTCAGCAGTCTGATCTGGAACAAACAAAGCAAAATCAACAATAAACCAAACCTTTTTCCTTGAAGAAAATCGAGAAATCAATAGTAGGACATAAAAAGATAGATTCTTTAGTTTAAAGAAAGCAACCGAACACGGTATTACTTTGCGGAGACAATCAGAACAGAATCTATTAAAGTAATAAAATCAGAATATGACAGCACAGAAAAGGTGGCGTCTTTAGTATTAAATTAAAGCGAACCAAACATGACCTTATCAAAAAGTCACTAACCTTCCCTCCGGTGAACGGTTACGGAAATTTTGCGGGAAGAGAGATTGGGGAGGGAGCTTTTATAAATGGGTGATCTGTGATTGTGGTTTGAATGATTGACTTTGGAACGTTGATTGAATTCTACAGTGCTGATGTGGCGGTTAGGCCGCTTTTGACGGTGATAGATTCTGGGTTTCTTCACCTAAACGACAATCATTTTGAGACGAGTTTTGTCGTTGGATGGCAGCTTGTGAAGTGGACGACGGTCTTACGTAGGATTGAATTTTTAATCACGCTTCTTGTCAAGCCAAATGAGCTTCGGCCTATAAAAAAGCATATTGGGTTCAACGTTACATGTAATCTTAACCATGTAAAATATATGGTTTAGATTTTACCATTTAAAATCAACAACTCTCTTTCTAAAATTTAAATTTAATTTTTTTGATAAAATCTCAACCATTAACTTTACATTTAATAATAGTATGTTCAAATCCAACATGAAAGGATCTCAATCCCTTAAAAAAGTAGTTGAATTTTAATTTGACTTTGAGCTCACATTTAAGTATTTTTAAGGGCATTTTAATAATTACAAAAACATATTTAATATTTTCTAGAAAATTACTATATTTGTTACTTCCTTTCTCAAGTTATTATACTTCTTATTTTTATTTTTTTTTACATGGAAAGAATGATTTAAACCTACAACTCTCAAATTCAATACATAAGTCTTGGTCATTCGGTGAAAGAAAATCTCAATCAATTTAATTCAGCTATTTTTAAAATCTAAAATAACTAATATAATTTTTTAACATACATTTCTACCTTAGATGACTCATTACAAATTAAAATGAAGAGAGTAGCTAATATAGTCAAAATAATAATAAATGACAAATATATTCCACTGTAATATATGTGTGTCTAAAAGAGTCCATCTAAGAGTTTGTCACGTCATTCTCTGAATGATTTTATTAATTTCCTAAAAATAATTAGGTTAATTGGGTTATGCCTTAAATTTATTTTTATTTTTTTTTATTAAATTTATTTTTATTTTTTTTTTATAGATTGGTGAAACTTTATTATGAGTAGATTTCCTTTTCCCGGAGATAAGCATGTTCTTGCTATGGTTGCTTATTTATATTAATATATTTGAAAAGCAAAGAATTATGTTGTTTTTAATTTTATGTTTCATGACCCTATTAGACTGCTAGTAAGGGTAAAAAACACGTCTGGGCTTCTGATCGTAAGGATTTGTACCAGTCCGACTGCTCCTCTTAGATTTCATCCTTTACCTGCTTGGCAAAAGCGTCCTTATGAGAGGTTAAAATTCAATTATAATGCCCCTTTTTATTGTTGATCGTGAAGTGACAGGTTTGTCTGTCATATGCTGAAACAATAGAGGAAATCTTGTTGATGGCTGAGGCCTTGGGTATGCAAATGACTTTAGAACTTGCTCATCAAATGAGTGTTGTCAAGGCTGTCTTTGAAGTTAATTGTGCTCAGTTGGTGCATTAATTTAGTTTTGCAGACTAACATTTACTTGTTATTATACATAGTATTAGATCTTTGTTAGTTCACTCTATGTGCTTATTGAGATTAATTCCTCGCTTTATAATAAACCTGCAGACTGCATAGCTAAGTTTGTAAATAGAACAAATCTTTAAGGGAATTGCATTTCTTTTACTCCTTCTTAGCTGCAGGTTCTATTAGACTCTCATGTATTTTTGAATGGTTTTAGCAATGAAAGTAGAGGTTCTTTTAATCTAAAATTTCTCAATCCAAACCGAGGTCTCGTTTGGAAAACGTGAGACATCGAGTAGAAGATTGGTGAAAAATCTATATCAAAATTTCAATTAAGAATGTGTTTGGTATAAATAAATTTCACAAAATTTAAAATTTATATACAATTTCAATTTTTTTTATATTTTATTTAAATTAAAATTCATTTAGAATTTTAATTTTTAAATATCATGAAATTGATTATAACTAAATCAAATTCCTCCAATGGAAATAACAAAAGATAATAAATGCAGAAATTTACTCCAATTCATTTACATATAATGTAGAAATTGAACCAAAAAAGCCAATGAGAAAAGAATTTAGAATCACAATGCATTACCATTTTGGCATTCTCTACCACTAGTTGAGAGCCCGCGCAATTCTACAGAAATTTATTATTTTTAATTATTAGAAATATATTATATAAATTAATAACAATAATAATATATATAAATTAAGTATAAAATTATTCTCATATTAAATAAAAAACTATATTTTTATATAAATTAAAATTTTTAAA
>CANYLF010155139.1:0-12872 GCA_948193215.1 Bocquillonia castaneifolia
ACAAGATGATTAGTTACCTAAATAAGAGATTGGAAATATATATATTGAAATTGAAATGGTAACGACAAATACCATATGTGATGAATAGTGCTTATTAGTGCTTACTATACCTCATGTAACACCTGTCATTGATTGACGAGAAAGCATGAGAAATCCATGCAATTATCAATCATTCTATTGTGGAATGGAGAAATTGAACCTTATACAAGGAAGGAATTGTATATATGACGGCTGGCTTAACTCATCTGCACATTTAAATTATCATTACTTTTTAATTTTGACACCTAAATTTTTCAATATATTTTAAAAAAAAACACTTAATTTATACATTTTAAACATATAAACACTTAAATTGAGGGGAAATTCTTACCTAAATCAGGTCTTTGTGGATCCATACTCATATAGGTGATTTCCACAATTCAAAGATAGTGAAATTTATTTGAATTGGGTCTATGAAGACCCGATCTAGGTAAGATTTTCCCTAAATTGAGATGTTATTACCACTTAAACATTTAAACACTTCAACTATATTTATATTTATTATTTTATACGGTCACAAAATGATGGTTTATACACGCATCTCAGTACCAGTAATAAATGTCTACAACATACCTTAGATGTTTATATGAAAAATTAAAGAAATTAAGATATTAAAGTGAAAAATGAGTGATAATTTAATGTTTATGTATACATACTGCCTATGACGGTTTGTGTCTTGAATTGATTGAATCTGGATAGTCATTCATTGCAAATGGAATTCTAATGAGAAACCGCCAAAAATTTACAAGAAAATGCTAAAATTTTTTGTAAAGAATTAAAGTGCAATGTCCCGGTCACGTGAAAGGAAGAGTATAAGGAGTGGAAAAAAGCTACTACCTCTTTAAGCTATGTAACGTAAATCGGGCAAATGAAACCCTAAATTAATTTAATTTAATTTATTCCCTAGAAAGCATGTTGAGTTGTCATTTGACGCACACATTAATTCTTTTGAGTCTTCTCTCTTCGAAGTAATGATGATAAAGTTTGCAATAAAAATTCAACTTACGGCTGAAACCTAATTATTAAAATATATTTTTTTAAAAAATTACGTTGTGTTGTCATTTGGTGCACACATTTTTTGTACCTCTGTGCCACGAAATCTTCTCTATAAATACGTCACATTCTTTGTACATTTTATAGCATGGCATGTTATGAAATATAATTAGCTTTCCTAGTTAGGGCTTTCACCTTTTAGTTAAGGCTGTGTTTGTTTTTTCTTTATCTTCCAAAATCATTCTTGTTCTGAGATTAGGAAAAGAGAAAGAGAAACAAACAGAGATATGGCTGTGTTTTCGACTCACAATCCCAGTGTTTTTGTATTTGGTCTTCTAGGTATACATAGGTTAATTTACATTTATAATAATTTTAAGCTTCTTATTTCATGTTCATTTGTCATCGATGAAGTTATTAGTTAATAATTAATTAATGCATAAAGGATCACTAACTTTCTTTATATTTCCATTCAATTTTGTAGGAAATATCATCTCCTTTGTGGTTTTTCTAGCTCCAGTGTAAGTTTGTGAATTCCTAGTAAATTATTTTGTATATCAAGTTATGTAATTAATTAGCTTATGTATGTATATATGTGTAATTAAATTCATGAATTGCAGACCAACATTTTTAAGGGTTTTCAAGAAGAAATCAACAGAAGGGTTTCAATCATTTCCATATCTAGTGGCCCTATTCAGTGCCATGCTTTGGCTGTACTATGCTTCACTCAAGTCCGATGCTTTTCTTCTTATCACTATCAACTCCGTCGGTTGTCTAATTGAGACCATTTACATTACCATCTTCATTGCTTATGCACCCAAGCAAGCTAGGGTACTTTTATACCTTATTAATACAAGCCCTCTATATTTTCTCGATCTTATATTTATTTATTTATCCCTAATTTAATTAGCTAAGTTATTAAACTAAATAAATATTTGTGCATGGAATATTGCAGATGTTCACTTTGAGGATACTTCTTTTGTTAAACTTTGGAGGATTTTGCTTGATTCTTCTTCTTTCCCACTTCCTTGCCAAAGGATCACAACGGGCTGCTATTCTTGGTTGGATTTGTGTAATCTTTTCTGTTAGTGTCTTCGCTGCACCTTTGAGTATTATGGTGAGAATTTAATTATATCTAACATCGGGTACACAATTTTTAATCTTTTTAATTTTAAAATACATTATATTAGCGTGTGTGTGTGTGTGTGTGTATATATATATAGCTAGTTTGCTTTATTTTTACTATATTTTATATTTTCCTGTTTTTTAATTTGAGTTTGTTTTTGATCTTTTTGTTACCCACTTCCCAAGCATCATATATATATGTTGTACATATATAGTTAAAGATGAAATATGTATTTAAATTATATTGTTGAATATGCATGCAGAGGCTTGTGATTCGAACAAAAAGTGTGGAGTTCATGCCATTTGGCTTATCATTTTCGCTCACCCTCAGTGCAATTATGTGGCTCTTTTATGGAATACTATTAAAGGACTTCTTTATTGCAGTAAGTGCAGCGCTAATGATGACGGATACTTGAAAATGACCCCATATCATTATTATAGTTAAAAAACAAATACATTTTTTTGCACTCTATAGTTATTTGTGTGACAGGTAAGGTAAGCATATAAAATTTAATTCTTTTATAATTTTCTCCAAATACAGAGTGTTAAAGAATCAATCTAACCTAAAAATATATATTTCAGAATGGTTATTTAATACAAACACTCACAACACTTATTACTCATATAAATAAGATATAGTTGAGTTTATTAGTGCATCTATATATAGTGCATGTAAAACTATTAAGTGATTGTTTAAACTTGATACTTTTTTTTGATAAGAGACAGACACCAGTGTTTACTTGAAACAGAAATATTTTTTTAATATTGAGAAACCCTAAACTTATGATTACTAATACTTAAAAACACATGATCAATATTTATGTCCTCATGATCTTTTTTTTTAATTATCTATCATTTTATTTGTTAAACATCATATTCAACTATATATGCACATTATTTATTGATTAAATAGTCATATATATATGTGTATATGATTTATCGGTTTTATTTGATCTCAGGTACCGAACATTTTGGGTTTTATATTTGGGCTGGTTCAGATGATTTTGTATGTAATATACAAGAACTTGAAGACAACAGTAGTAGAGGAGCCAAAATTACCTGTACAAAACGTTGATAATGTGAAATTGTGCACTAGTCTAATTTGCGAGGTTCAACAACCTGGTGTATCCTCCAAGCCAAATAGTGCTACTATTCATCATGATGAAAACGGTGCACTTAATAAAGAAGAAGAAGAGAGAATCCATGACCGCCACCAAGCAGCGGTAGTCGCCGCAGTGCAGAACCAATGTCATGATACATGCTCCGGCGGCGCCGGTGTATTGACTAATGAAGACCGATCAATTGCATGCCAAGTTTAATTACTTTGCGTGTATCTAACTCCTCTCTATCATCATTCGGTTCATATATATTAGCTTCCTTCCATATATCTTTTACTACTACGTATGTAAAATTTGTAAAGGGTACTATAAATATGTGTCTTATTTGTATCATGTTTTTCTTTGTGTACCTTTTTACTGATTATAATTAAGCAAATGGAGACGGAGGTTTAATAATTAATATTTAATAGCTTATTAATTATTCATGTATAAGTTGAGACAATATTTCCACTTATTTTATTGCTTAACTAAATTCAATCTTATATATAGGTTAGCATTAGATATATCATATGTATGTTAACCATGCATGGTCATGATTCATTTATGAAAAATGGATTAACATCCTCTTATGTTAATTTTCATTATATGAGGGGTCATGAATTACTTTCTTCTTATTACCTTCTCCCTTTTAAATAGTGACAAGTGACATGATTACTAGTATTAACAGTGATTATCAAACTAAATTAAATGCTATATATTATTGTTATTTTCATAACTCTTAGATAATTTAATTATTTATCATTGTCTTAATTTCTTTTACCTTTTTCTTTATTTATAATTATTTCTTTTTTTTTGAATTATTATGTTATTTTTATCAATTCTTATGAGTTATTAGTATTTTTACAAAATATGCATATCGATATCATAAATTAAATAATTCTATTGATACTAGATAAATCTTAAACCATAGTATTTTCTTAAAATTAAAATAAGTACATAAAATTTAAAAATATATATTCAATGACAAATGTCATTTGCCATGTTAAAATAATGTTATACTCTAATTTTTTATTTAATCAATACATATATACAAGAGAAATACACACACACATATTACCGAAAAAATAAATAATTTACTCATCATAAAAAACTAAATCACCTAAAATTTAATTAAACTAGCAATGTTATAAACATGGTACTTGTCACAATTTAAAGGAAGAAGGTGAGAAGGTAATAAGAATAAGGTAGCTAGCATTCCTCTAAAATTAATGAGATGTAATTATCTAAAATTAATAACTTGCTTTTCAAAATTTAAATTTAAAATTTTAATTAAATTTTAGTGTATATCACAACCTGATCCCTCATATATAATATCAATTTGAGAGGATCCTGATCCATGAAAAATACCGTATGATCATCATCATCATCAAAACTGAGCTTGAAACGATATTTATATCCGAGAAATATATCTCTAGAGACTATTGATTATCGACCCCATGAATGAGTGTTTATAATGTTTCATTTTGATATATAGTCTCATACTCTCATCAGATATGATGAATTCATATTATTATTTATAATGTTAATTTCATTTTGATAAAGTCTCATATTCTCATCATATGTGCTGAATTCATATTAGTTAATTAAAACCGATTAAGCAAGAGAAATTAAATAAATGATTTTATTTTGGGATTTTCCTTATAAAAGGAAAGTATTGTTGATTAGTTTTGTCCTTGTTATATAGACGAAACAAATGAAACAGTTCAACCGACAAATTAAAGAGATCGGCTAGTTTTTGAGTTGGGCAACTTGATTCTAAAACCAGGAAAAGGGCATAAAGTAGCTAGCAAAATAAGAAAAATCAGTGCAAGAATTCAGGCTCACAACTCTTAAAGATCAAACGCTGTTGTAGATTGGTAGCCCCACCAATCGATCCATATGATTCTCAAATTTTCTGGAATCATCTGGTTCAATTCTTTTGTTTTTTTTTTTTGCCTCCAATTGATTATTAATTAAGTTGGGTCTAAAAAATTTACATACAGGCAATAGTTCTTGTCCCATAAAATTAAATTAGACTATAATTACTGGGATGGTCTATTACTGAATTCAGCATGGGCCAAACTATACGTTCAAGCTTGAGCTCAAATCCGATTATGTTTTCTGACATGTTAAACAAATAAAACTTCATTCTTGAATAAATCCGATTATGGGCTTTTTACAGATTTACCTATAAACACCCACCTTTTTATATAAATATATAAATAGGTGAAACCTAAAGGACAAAATGAATATTCCTTCTGTCCCAAAAAGATGGACAGTTTTTAAGATTTATTTATTCCAAATTATAGGCAGTAATTTAATGTTTTAAATGGTTAAATGTCACATGTACTCCTATTAATTATTGTGTTGGAGTAAATTTCAATATTATTTTTAATGAATTAATTGATTTAATAAGGATAATTGTGACTTTTTCCTATTGAATTAATGCATTCTACATAATTTTACTAACTTTCTTAATATTTGTGTTGAGCTAAAAGTGCCCATCCCTTTTGGGACGGGGGGAGTATTTAAAAATATACGCTGCCGTAAATCAACAAAAAAACACAAACCGTTACCATTTTTAGGGTGAGCAATGATCGATTCGGTTCATTTTCAAAGAACCAAAAACCATTCAATTTATGGAAGGAAATAATGTAAACCTAACCACACCAAATTAACTATAAAATCGACGATTCGGTTAACCAAATTTTGCAATTAAGACGGTTTGAGCTTTTGAATTGGGCTGGGCCATAATAACAGAAATTGATCCAAATTTAAATTTTACACATTAAATTAATCAACATGCCACAACTTGAAAGTAAAACTCAAAGCAAATTATAACTTATAATTATAAACCGATTCATAATGTTTAGAAATATGACCCATTTTAAATAAGAGGCCTTAATTATAGCAAAACATGTGCTTTGTGCATTTTTAATGTGTGAGTTTGTGAATTATGCCTTACACTAAACATATGCCATTTACAATTAGTGTTTAATTCAGTTCACTACAAAATTCATAATTAAGCACTTGATCAAAATATACAAAGGCTGGCAGAGCATAAAATTCCTGCTTTAAAATAAGCCTTCAAAATATAGACAGCAAAAAGGCAGTAGCTAAGTCATGTTTTTCTTTCACCAATCTGACAACTCCACAAAGTCCAAAACAGAACCAACAAGCAAAAAGAGAAGCTCCTTTAAATTACAAAGAACATAAAGACAGAAGTAAGATTGTTATGAAACATTAAAGATTTATGTAAAGATAAAATACAAAAAAAAAAAACAAAATATATGTCAAATGTGGCTCAGATTAAGTCATTAAGTCATATGAATAACTTTAGAACACATCAAGTGGCAATTAACTTATGTCGCACGTATATGCAGTATAGAATTCTGACTTTAATTTATGATGGAAGCATCATCATTGCCTCACAATTCAATAAGCATAAACACAATATATAACAAAGAAGTCAGTTTCAAATATAAAATGTTCATAGCTGCAGCAAATTAATTACCCCCCAAACATGTTTAAGGTTGCAACAAATGTGCCTTCCGCCAAACATGTGGCTGCAAGAATAAACTGCCCTCTAGACATTATATTTAAGAAACTTATTCGGTGTTAATATGTAATTATTATGCTATAACTAAACCTTAAAATATTAAGGCTTCCACCATGAAACAAAATGCAACACAAGACAGCAAGGCTTCCACTATGAAACATAATGCAACGCAAGGGAGCAATCAACCATATCAATCACAAGCACACATAACAAGTATAATCCAAAATCAAATAAACCAGTAGTAAGGACCAAAAAACAAACAGATCAATTAGTTGGCATTTGTAGTGGATGAGGCAGGTCCAATCTTTACGACTGCCAACTCTGTCAATAAAATAAATGTACAACAATTAGCACAAAAATAAAAAAAATTAGAAGAAATTATCTTAGAAGAAAACAAAATTAAGAAATTACTTTTTCAAAGTTTTCCAACTCCTCAATTGACTTTTCCACACAAATTGGCCTACTAGACCTTGGTTTTTATCATGGTTTAGAGCTGATCATGAGTACTATAACTTTTTAAATACAAGTCTGATTGAGTTGAAATTTCAGAGGCATGCATGTTTTTATATGAGGATTAGGGTTATGGTCTCGATTTGCATGTTCGGGGTCTAAAAATATGAGCTACAGTGTAAATCAAGGGTGTTATGGACAGTGTCACGGTCTCACTAGACCGTGGCTAAGACCGTGACACATAAAAAATGATTCAAAATTAATTAAAACCGATAGAATGTGTCATGGTTTCACTTATGGACATGCCAAGACCGTGACACGCGTCTGGAGCCTGAAAATAACGATTTTAAAGCCAAAAAGGAAGTCCAAGAAGCCCTAGGTTTTCCCTATTCATTATATATAGGATGCTAAACCAAGAGGAAAGGGTTACACAAGTTTATATACAACTCTAAAACAAGCTCTAAAATTATTTTCAAGCAAGGAGGCGATTTTTCCACCATAAAAACAAGTTGGAGATTGAAAGATTCAAGGTCTCAAGATTGAAGACTTAGATTCATCAAAGGGGTTTTCTTTCTATACCATGATTTCTTTATCTTTAATTTGTTTGTGTGATTTTCTTTCCATCTCCATAAACTAATTTTATTTTTTAAGAATGGGATGATGTAGTTGATACAAACCCTTTTTAATTTAATTTTGAATTTTCTCTCATATCTATGAATTTTGTTAATTTGCATTAATGCTTTGATTTTCTGGCCAATTATCTACATGATTTGAGATTTTATAGTTACTTCTAAAGTTGAGCTATATAAAAGCTCCAATTAACAAAATCAAAGCTTATTAATTTGAATAGGAATATTATTTTAATAAGCTTATGGCATTTTAAGGTTGTGATTGATAATTTTGTTGATTAATTACTAAAGGAACTGGCCTAAAAGCCCAATAAGCCCAATACAGACAACCCAACGGAGCTTAAAGCTAATAGAGAGATAGGGACACATGGCAGTACACACAAGCGACACATCACTAGTAAGGAACCCTATAAATATCTAACTTCTCCATAAGTAAAAGGATTCTTTTAGCTCATTTATTACTACATTTATTACTGATAACCGATTTAACTGACTTGAGCATCGAAATTGAATCAAGGACCCCAGTCCCGCCCAACTCTCTATTGATCTTTGTAGCATATAGACGACTCCGGTTCTCACCATCTGGATCTTAGTGACCGATAAAACTCAATCATCACTGTATAGCAGACAGACGACTCTGGTTGTCACATACAGACCTTAACCTCCAACAATCCTCGAAGATCTCAAGAGCAGAATCAATCCAATAACCATATCATATTACTTTAGGCCAAAGGCCATTCCACTGTTCGCTTAAGCCCGTTCCCTCAGACATCTAGATCCATCAATTACTTTCCAAGATTAATTGTGTAGGAAGATGAGTTAATTATAGGGTTTTAGTTAATTAATAGAATCAGTTTTATAAGTCTAGGAATAGATTATAAACAATTTACCTAGTTTCATAGATGAGAAATTTGAATTAGATTAAATAGGAAAAATTGATGAAATCTACCCCATACTTGAGTCCATCCTCATTGTTTAAAACCCTTTTTTAGATTACTTGCTTTAGTTTAATTTAGCTTAATTCATTATAGTTTCAATTCATTTTTAATTCACAATCAATTATACTCTTTACTTTGATTTAATTAGGCTTAAATAATTAGAATTACAGTTAACATTGAATATTTATGGGAACGATACTCGACTTAATCATTATATTACTTGTTTGATTGTGTATACTTACATAACCCACATCAATTATATACATAATGGCTTAAGTTACTAGGTTTCATACTCAAATAAAGATTTGAGCTTATTCAAATAACTCTTTATACATTGATTTTACTAAGTTCTAAACTCAAATAATGAGTCAGATTTATTCAAATATTTTACTCAGTTTTGGAAGTTACTATATTTTGTACTCAAATAATGTAAACAATATACTTGAATAACTTCCCTACATTCAAAATTGCTAGATTTATTATTTAGATAATAAGTATGGGTATTCAAATAACTGATCTTATATGTGAGTTGCTATCTTTTATACCTAGTTAATAACTTATATGTATTTGAACAACTGATATGTTTTACTAAAGTTAGAATTCTTTATACTCAAATACTCATTAAAACTTATTCAAATAATAGTTCTTATTAGTTTTAAACACATAATTATATAATTAATTAATCTTAGTTCTTTTAAGGGGTGTTACAGAATATACTGACCAACTATCTCGATTAGTAATTGAAAATGCAACTAGTTGCTGACGGAAATGACAATGTGGAAAAATAGCCAAATACTGACCACTTTGTCGATCAATTTATGATGATTTATAGACAAGACGTCCAATTTGGTCACTAATCGGTCAGTAAATTTGGTGGGAGTCCCACCAAATTGCACCAAAGTAATGCCAGCCAATTTACTGATCGATTTACGACCAAATTTACTGACCGATAAAAAACGGTAGGTTAAAACAGTTGCATATTTGGACGACTGTATTTTAAAAATTATAAAGGCATTATCGACTAACTTTTGGTCAGAAATAGGTCGATATTCATACGCACGTTTCATTAAATGAATTTGGCAACTAATATATCGGTCCGTATTCTATCAGGAATTTTAGGGTAAGCAACAGATCTCCTTCTTCCTCACTTCGACAGAACACATCAACAGCAGCAGGAAAATAAGAAAAGAGAGGAAAGGAGAAGAAAGATAAGAGAGGTGAAAGAGTTTAGAGGGGAAAGAAAGGAGAGGGAAAAAGAGGAGAGTGAGAAGGAGAGAGGGGGAAAGGAGAGGAAGATCTAGAGGGAGAAATTTTTTTTTTCTATTAGTGAGGCTGCCATTGCATTTTTTTTATAATACTGTTGTTGCCATTGCACTCGCCTTGCCGGTGCCATTCCTGCTCGCCAAAGTTTTGATCTCGCTGTCAACCAAGTTAGTAATGATTTTCATTTTTTAAGGCAAAAGGTACAAATAGGCCCTTAAAGTTTTTTTCAAAGAATATTTAAGCCCTTAAAGTTTGACTCAGTACAACTCAGCCCTTGAACTTATAAAAATCGATACAAATCAGCCCCTTGGATGACAGAATAATTAACGGAGTTAGTCGGAGGGGTTGATTTATATCCGTTTTTATAAGTTAAAGGACTGAGTTGTACCGATTTAAATTTTAGAGGCTTAAATATTTTTTGAGAAAAGTTAAAGGGTACATTTATATCTTTTATATTCTAAAATTATAATTTTAAAATTATTTCACATTTAAAATATACTAATAATTTATCACATTTTAAATTGATTTACAATCAATAAAAATTCGCATTTTACACCATAATATAAATGAATGTTAATTTATAAAATTTGATATTTAATTTATGATAAATTTTATTAATTTTTTAATAGAAATGTGCTATTTTTTAAACCATGAAATTTTTTTACATTCAATTTTTAATAAAATTAATGATGCTTTAAAATAAAATTAACAATGTATTATGATTTTATAATAAACAAAAATATCTACTTTAAAAGATATAAAAATATATAATAACAAATTTTATAAGGTTAAAATTCATTTAGGTAAAATGTAATTGGTTATATTTTGAGTAAATGGATTTTATTTTAAATATAATGGGCATATTTTGTTTAAATGTATTTTAGTTTATGTAGAAGTAGATTTTTATATTATAAAATCATTTTTTATATTTTTAATTTTTTTTAACTTGTCACCAATTTCATTAAAATTAAATTTATGTATTGATTTCACTAAGTTAGAAAATAACATTTATATTAAATTTTTTTATCATAAATCAAATATAAAAATTTATTAAAACCAATCTTTATTAATATATATTGTGGTGTAAAATATAAATTTTAATCGACCATAAATCAATTTAAAAAATGATAAATTATTAATATATTTTAATAGTGAAATAATTTTTCCTCTAAAAAAGTAATATAATTTTAAAATTAATAATTTTAGAATGTAAAAAGTATAAATAGACCCTTTAACTTTTCCTAAAGAATATTTAAGCTCTTAAAATTTAACTCGGTACAACTCAGTCCTTAAACTTATAAAAATCAGTACAAATCAGTCTCTCTGACTAACTCTGTTACCTTTCCATTGTCTAAGGGGCTGATTTGTACCGACTTTCATAAGTTATAGGGTAAGTTGTACTGAGTCAAAGTTCAGGGGCTTAAATATTCTTTGACAAAAACATTAAGGACCTATTTGTACCTTTTGCCTTTTTTAATTAGTTCGTTGATTTAGTTAGTTTATGGGTTTTTTTGTGCTAAATTAGTTTATGATAAATGTATGATATGAAAATTAGGTAAAAGAAATAGAATAAATAATTTGTTTTTTTCATTTAATTTTTTTCTTTTTTAATTGATTTAACTGTTATTTTGGTAAAAAAAAATAAAGGAAAAACAATTAGGTTAAAAAATTATAATGAAAAAAATAGAATTAAATTTGTATTTTTGGTATTGTTCTGATTATGTTGATTTTGTTAGTTAATTATGTTATGTATTTATAATTTGTGTATTATAGTAATTAATATAGAAAAATATAAATAATATGTTTTATGTTATTTTGTAATATTAGGAAGAATAAATTAATAATACAAACAAATTAGGTGATTAATTTACATATTATTAGCTTAAAAATATCTTTAATTAAAAACTGAAAAGAAGAGAGGAAATATTAGGTTTAAAATTCATAAAAAAGGTAGTGTTATGTTAATATTAGGTAAATGAAAAAATATATAAAATGTAATAATTACCTTATTTTTTTTTATTAACCTAATGTTAATTAACATATTTACAAAAAAAAAAACCTAATATTAACATAACACTATCTATTTTGATATGAACTTTAAACCTAATATTTCTCTCCGTTTTTGTTTAAAATTCTTCCATCACACATTTAATTTATATATGAAAAATTTAGTTTAGTTGTGTATTTGTTTTAAATTAATTAGTTTAATTTTTTTGGCAATTGGTTTAAAATTATTTAATAAACTTTGTAATTAGAAAAAAGAGATAGTAATTTAGAAATATATTGTTGTTAAAAATTTAGAAATATGTTAGCTATGAATTAATTGAGTTATGTATTTATTTATGAATTTAAGAAATGTAATATTTTTATTTCTTAATTTTATGTAGGTTGTTGGTATTTTTTTTTGCGATTTTGGAGTTCAGAATTTGGATTTTTTTTGGCTCAAGATTGAAGTAAGTTGATATTTTCTTTTGTATTTTATGATAGAATAAAAATTTTATTAAGTGTTTATGATATTTTTTTTATAATATTGTTGTATTTTTTTTTTCAGGATAGTTAATTATTTTTTTCGATTTCAGAGTTGCTCGCTTAGGTTTGAGTTTTTTTTGCCTAGGTTGCTTGCTTGTTTGCTATTTCAAGCAAGTTTTTTTTTCACCTTTATAATGTAGAAACTAATTATAATTTTTTTTCAATAAATGGTTAGTAAATTGTTATTTACGATAATTTTAGTTAATTTGTGAATATATGAATGTTATTATAGTAAGTTTTTATTTTTTATCCT
>CANYLF010155152.1:0-11837 GCA_948193215.1 Bocquillonia castaneifolia
TTGTGATATGCACATGGGAGATATATTTTATGGTTGTCTATACGCGCATTTGACACAGGGCACTTGACTGATGGACGGTGAAGGGAGAAGGGCCGTGCCTGTTAATGGAGATGAAGGGTTAGCCAGCAAGTGTGCCTAGAAAAGTTTTGGCTAGGCTGTAGATCAGTGTCGTGTTTCTGATTACAGACCTAGAGTATGGTGGATTATTATAGAATTGAAAAATCACCGAGTTGAATTGAATGATAGAAATTTGAGTATATTTATATATTCTTTCACTTGATTATGATGGAAATGTTTATTCAAATTATATATATATATATATATATATATATATATATATATATATATATATATATATATATATGTTATGAAAGAATTGCAGATTTTATATTTTGAAAACTTAAATGTTTTCTGCTTGTTATATCTATTCATTGAGTTTTTTGCTCATTATTTTATTATAAATTTTTCAGTTAGCAAGAGATCAGAGTAAGGAGAAAGTTGCTAGAGTGTTAATGTTGCTAATACAGTGTGAAGTATTTAAGGTTGGCCACTACACTGTTAAGAACTATTTGGTCGTGCATTTAAAAATAAATGTGAAGATATATCTTGTACTTTATGAACATGTATAATTTGTAAAATTATCGGATGAAAAAAAATATGTTTTATATTGAAATGATGTGTAATGAATTTATTATCGGATTTTATAATAAAAATATTACGTTTCATATTAAATAAAGTCATGTGAAGGTGATAAAATATTTATTTAGTCTATCTCATGTTTGGTTGGACGACGTGTGACATTAAGTGTCTTTAATATTTTTAAATTCTAATTAATTTAAATGTCTCTTAATTTTCATTTAAATCTTGAATTGCTACGCTTTCTCGAGAGAGAAGAATATATATATATATTGAAAGTATAGTATTGTTATTATCGATCATTTTTACTTCTTTTTATTTATTGATAATGAACTCTATTTAAAAAAATGAATATATAGATATGTGTGTGAGAGAAATGACATTATCATCACACACCAAGGCATAAGGTATTTACAATATTATTTTATTGCTCATATGGTTTTATGCCTTTTGGTTTTGCATTGAATAATCTTTGATACACTTTTAATCTTTGATACACATTTCTTTCTATTTAAGATTTTAATAATATTTATATTTTTGACTTTCTTTTCTAATTGTATTTATACCCTTTTTGTGGTTTGCATGATTTTTCCTATTATATTTTAATTTCTCAAGTCATTCATGCTAATTATATTATAATAACATATATATTTATAAAATTAGTACTACAAATTTTTAAAATAAATTTTAATTTTTTAATTAATAAGTCACCGCGCAAGTATTTTGTTATTTATTTACTAATACATGTAATAATTCAATTTTTACCATTTTCAGCCAACCCACCTTCAAGTTCTCATACTTTCAATTTTTTTTTTTACATTGAACCCCTGCACTTTTAGTTATGAAAATCAAGTCAGTGTACTTTTATTTTTATCAACATTGAGTCCTTCGGTTAACATAGTGGTTATAACCGAAGGACTTAATTTTGATAAAAGTAAAAGTACAAGAACTCAATTTTGATAAAAATAAAAGTACAAAGACTCAATTTTGAAAAAAAATAAAAATACAAAGACTCAATTTTAATTAATTAAAATTTTTATTTTATATTAAACCTTTAACTTTTGGTTCGGGTTGGTTTGACAAATCATAAAATCAAATAAAAAAATTAAATTGAACCAAATTATTTTGCACTAAAAATCAAATTGGATCAAATTGAAAAAGATTTTTAGGTTTACATTAGTTTTTTATGATTTAGAAAAGTAAAAATTTTCTAAATCAAAAATAAAAAATATTTTTTAAATCGAATAAAACTAATCTATACCTATTTTTTTTTCAATCTAATCTGATTAAATTTGTAGTATAAATCAATTTATTTCAATTTAAAAAAGTGTAAATTTTTGTTTTTAATTTTAATTTTATGAGTTATCAAGTCAAACCGAATATACATACATACTTTTAGTGAAAAAAGTAGTTAAAAAATTAAGTTTAAATCAATTGTAATTGAGTTCCTATACATTTTTTTTATCGAAATTGAGTCCTAATACTTTGAGATTATCAAAATTGAGATCCTGCACTTTGAGGTTCATTTTTTTGAACCGAACTGATACTTATGGGCCAATAAAATTTCAACTCGAAACCGAACAGTTAGATGGAAAAATCCTTTGGTTTGATTAACTGAATTTTTGGTCGGTTAACCGTTGGTTTCCGGTTATCCGTTAAAACTTAATTTTTTTAATAATTCAAAATTTAAAAAAAATGCTACAAAATTCTCATTAATTTATGGAGGTAAAATTGTAATTATAATTTTAACACAAAAAATATCTATATATTATAAAAAATCTGCAAATCAATAAAATATAACAATATCTAAAATAAAAAATTTAATAAAAAACTATAAAGTGGAGGAAATGATAAGATTCTAGAATGAAAATAAGTTGGAAGGAAGAAAAGAAAATTAATGATATAAAAATTAATGATGGGTTAGAAGTTTTAGGATTATAAGTGATGGGTTTGGGACTTGGGTTATAATTTTTAACTTTTAAGAATTATACAATATATATATATATATAACTTTCGGGCGAGTACTTGAAATCCGTGGATTTTTTAAGATAAAAATCAAACTCGATCTGTAACTCGAAAATATTTTTTTAAAGAAAATCAAAACCTAAATCATTAATTCGATTAACTTAATTTTTCAGTTTGAATTGATCGATTTTGATTCGGTTATCGGTTCATTCGATTTTTTTTAATCAGCCCTAGTTAAAATTAGGTAATAGAAGGATTTAGTGTTAATAAAAATAAAAATGCAAAAGTTGATTTTTATAAATAAAAGTAGAGGGAAAAAATGAAAGCGGAGGTACTTTGGGATAGGTTTTGCCGCGATTTTATGAGAGCCCAAACAAGTTTTGGGTGGTGGGTTAGACAAATCCGCTGCCATGTCAAACTGGCAATATTTGTGAGGTGGGTTGGTCCATTTAGCCAGTCATAATGTAATCAAAGTTTGAGTATCAATTATTTTATCCAGTCGGCAAATGAAATGGCAGCAAGATCAGTAGCAACATCATCACCACCACCACCATGTACCACTCTTCCTTCTACCTCCACAACCACAAAGCTCCTCCTCCTCCGTCGCCACTCTCCTCAAAACATCTTATTTTCGCATCAATCTTCCCACTTTCCATCCTTCAAAATCCCCTCCACAATCGTCATTTGCCATGCCAAGGTAAGCACTAAGTAAGCAACACTTCTTTTTACTATTCATTAATAATTGTCATAAAAAATTTTCATTTTTCAGTTTGATGGAGAGGACCCCGCAGAAGATATTAAAGAAATGTTCTTTGATGATAATAATGACTTGATTGATGACTATGAGACTGATGATGATGAGGAAGATGATGACACTGAAAGCAGTATTGATTTGCTTTTCAGATTTTTGCAAAGTATGTTCAGGAAAATCTCTAGACGTGCCAAGAAGGCTTCTCGTTCCATTTTGCCTTCTGCAATATCACCCCAATTGGTATTTTTTTTTTTACTTTCTTTTCCTTTCCTTTTTTAGCTTGATGCAGCTGCCATTATGATTGCCTTTGATTTATGAATAGACATCGCTTATTTATGCTTAATCATAATGCATCTTTTGTAAATTAGTTGTAATAAATTGGCATATGATGATATGTTAACTGTTCGGACCAGATATGGCCATGAGATTAACATTTTATGTCTTCAACTATACCCAGAAATGGAAGTAACTAGTAACTATTGAGCAACTGGCTCCTAATACAGGGGACAGTGCCGGTGTGCCCGCCACATTATAATCAAGAATCCCAGATTTTTAAGGATTTATCTATTTGAAGAAGTGCTAATTACCAATTAAATTGAAGATTAATATAAGAATTGGTTAACTTAATGTAATGCTTGATTACTTTTGTCCTTCTTTGGAAATGGGGATTCTGAGCAGATATGCTATATTGGATGACATGGTAGGCTATGAGATGCCACAACGTAAACAAAGGCATATTCATGTATCAGGAGCCTAAACCCATTCCTATACAACAGTCAAATGTATTTACTACTAGTGAGAACAGTATTCTGAAAATGGAGGTTGTATCGCAATTTTTATAACCAGCCCATAATAGAAAGGGAGGAGATGTGCTGGCTTTGCATGCCTTTTGTACTGTTATATGCATTTTAACATGGTCTTGTCCTTGCTCCTTCAGCTGTAGTTGCTCGTAAGAAATTTTCGCAACCTAGAAAAAAAAGATTCCTTTTGTAAGTAGGCTGTATTAGGTATTTCGTAAAGGATCACACAGGAACTGTTTTAAATTTACCAAGAGGAAAAGGGAAATCAGCAGTTTATGATGAAACAGGAGCATGTCTAGAGGGCATTTATGAAGGGAATTCAAAATGGCTGTTCAGCAAGGCACATTGTGTCTCATGATTGATAGATATGATTCAAGTGCACAAACACCTTCCTTTTAATTATTTTAGCAATGAACTAGAGATTAGCTGGTAACACGAAAATTTTGACAGCATAAATTGGTGGTGCCCTATGGTAATTTCCATCTGTACTGTAGACCTATTGTGTTCTTCTTTATGATCATATCTACAAAAAATCATTCTTTATAAATAAATGAACTCAGTCCACATCTCCTGACAATCAGCAATTTTTCCTGCTTGGCATTTAAAACATTGTTATTTGTTTACTTTTATTTTTTCTTCTTTTTCCTTCTATTGTGGAAATTCAGGTTTCTTTTGCTGTCGATGGAATTCTGTTGTTGGCTGCTCTTTCTATTGTTAAAGCACTTCTTGAGGTATCACTTCAGCTTTGGTAGTTCTGAGTTGTTAGATGCTTTTATCATAATGGTCAGCTGTACTGACATGAGCTTGTAGATATGTAGATGCGAGTGTATGGGACATTATTATAGTATTCTTACAACTGCTTAGTATGTTGTGATTGTTTCTATAATACCAAAAGAAAGTGAAGAGAAATGAGCCCGCTTCTCTCAAATCTTGCAATTCTTCTTGTTAAATTTAATGATAAATTGCTAGCAAAGTCCAACTTAAATGGTGCAATATCAGGGACATGAATTTTATCCTTCTAAGGGGAGAAATCGAGTTTCCTAAAAAACCCATGGAAAGTTAAAATTAGAAGTATTTGGTTAGCAGTTAGGGACATAACATGCTTTTAGGAAATTGTTTTCATGGTTATAAATGTGCAGATAAAAAAATGAGATGATAACATACAATAATAAGTAACAATTACAGGTGGTGTGCACCCTTGGAAGCACTGTCTTTGCAGTGATCCTGCTTCTCCGAGTGGTATGGGCAGCCATTTCCTACTTCCAGTCAAGTGGGAACACTTTTAACCAGGGAGGAGGTTCCTTCAGTGGCGCACAGCCAGTCGCATAGTATCCAGTCAAGTGGGAACACTTTTGATTAGAGTATAATGGAGTATTTCATTTGGAATTCGTCACAAAATGCCGAGTAGTTAGTTACTCTGGCATGCAGAAGGCAGAATTAGCTATAAATTCTGTATTTGTGAATAGAAAATGCAAATGTGAGTTCATTCTTCACAGTTCATTTATGTAATTTACTTCCTTTTACCATCTTTATGTACCATCAATTAGCGATGGATTTAGACTTTTTAGTGGCTAGTGCTAGCGCTTCGTAAGGTGCATATTGTCGAAATACAATGTTCCTTGAATATGGAAATAACTTGATAAATTAGCTGATGTAGCAGTGATATTGGCATTGCGCTTCTCGGTAGGTTAGGCTATTGAATGGCATCATGTGTATAACTTCAAATTTAAATTTTGCCTTGTCTGCAAAATAAAAAGATTAACAGGTCTGCTGGAATTGACGATGCTAATAAAAAGAACACATTGCAGCCACTTTAGGTTGCCTAGATTACTTCCAAGTATATTAATGACATAGCAGGGTAAGCTTTCTAGTTCCTAACCCACCTGACAGAATTGAGAAGTCTGCCATAAACGACCCAACTTCAAGATATTTTATTCGAGTTTGATTATTCTGCTTTTTCACTTTTATTCAAAGCATAAAGGGTCTAACAGTATAAAAAGTAAATTTATTTTGGCAATAACAAGATATAAGACATAAAGGCAAATGTAGAATGATCAAAGAAATAACCAATTATTTATCAGCTTGGGGATTGGATTACCAAAGATAGAGGCTTGTAAAAGACTGACTTTATTCAACAAGCTTCAGCTTTTCAAGAAGCTAAATGTTGAAAACAAGCTTTATACAAAGACTGTAAACATTAGAAATTTTGAACAAGCAACTTTCTTTTACAAGATAATATTCATCTGAGTCCCTATTCAGGTATTAGTACAGAGAAGAACCCAACGCTGGTGAGCAAAAGGTGTAACGTAAAGAAACGAATCATTTCCCAACACACAAATGAATGGAGATGTTTAAATGGTAAATAAGTCTTTTACACAGCTCCAAGCTTGATGTTGAAATGGAAATATATTCTATCTGTGATTTAACATAGTGGAGTATATATTCATAGCCACTGAAGTAGCTTTACTATTTGATGCTCTTATTACTAATTGATGATGCCTTTTCACATCATGATGTTCTTTCAAAACCGCCTCCAACCTGCATATGCAACCATTCTGGTGATGCACCTCGGCTGTAGTCTCTTGTGGCTTGTGAACCAAATGCCATGCCAGTAGTATCAAATGTTTGTTGACCAAACTGAAATGCAAAATTTATCTGTATTGAGAATCATGATAAGGCAGAATAAAAAAATATCATCAAATCTCATGATTCTTTTCTGATTTATCAACTTTAGTTCAGCTCTCAGTTAGGCCACTAGTCCATCCTCCTTTTTTTTTCAGTGTCTATTCTATAACAAGAAAGTAACCAGACAAGTCCAAAGTATTTCATTGTCATGGACAACAACATTTTAAAGTTAAATCAGGAACAAGCCAGCTCCCAAAGAGAACCTGTCATTTCAAGCAGATCTACCCAGTTGAAGGTTCATGAAGGTTCATTCATAGATACAAGATTTAGTAAATGTTCGCCTTCATTAGTGTGATATAGCCATTCAAAATTAAGCAGCTAAATTAAAGTTTTCCTGACCATTGACCAAAACAATGCTACTAGACCAGCGTTGCACAACTATTTAGCCATATTCTAAGGAAAAAAAATCTATAAACTACCAAAATTAATGAAACAATCCTATGTAGGAAGGTTGCATAAGTGTAACAATGTAAGGTTGTCTCACCGTCCACAATTTTACCTCATCCTAGAATGCACATATATTTTTGCCCTGATAACCCAATCTACCAACCTTTCTAGCATCTATTTAACCTTGAAAACTTAGGGTTTCATCTTCATTTCACCTCAGGATACAATTCTTAAGCAGGTTGAGAAATATTTTGAGGACTGTCATGTGTAACCCACAACAGACGGTTCAACTATGGTACCGACACAGCAAAAAAAACATAAAATTTACAATGGAAACCTATGATATAAGGTCTTGCATACAATACAAATCCAAGAACAGTAAATTAAATAGAGTAGTGAATGTAAGTTCCATGGCAGATATATATAAATATATAGGACTTACATCTTTAGGAGGAAATGCTTCAATTCCAGGGGTCATTCTCGAATTCACAGCTTCCAGCTTCATGGACAAGAACTGAATTGCCAGATGTTCATTGGGTTTAACTTCAATATCAAAGGTGTGCATAAAAAAAAAATCACCAGAACAATTTCGAGAGATAATTTATTATGAAATATAAGAATATACCTCAACCTGACGCTGTAATGATTGGATGTAATTAATAATCTCATCAAGGACTAGTGCTTTGCCAATGACCTACATCAGAGAACCCAACTCAGGAATCAGTATTCTAAACTATGGTAAAGACATAATGACAATAAATTTTGAGACTGTTCTCTTGTACTATCTGTTGTAGAGAAGCAAGCCTGAGAACTTTTATGGACTGAAACTTGACCCTTGACTTTATTACACGTATTCATAAGAGGAAGTTTACACTTCCAAAAAAATATTCTTATAAGACAAGGAAAAGACTAGCACTTGCTTCAGAACTAAGATCAAAATAAATTTTAAGAAATTAGAACACCGTACCTTGTTACCGCCAGGGACTAGATCCTGAAGAATTTTCATCCTTTCACTTATCTTTTCTCTCCTGGCCTGTCCACACAACAGCTTCTTATCAGAAAAATCATATGATAGATTAAGATTTCGGATAGGAACACGTCTGTTTAATGACCGGTTACATTAATAAATAGTTTATCAATCTCCGAGTCAGTATTACACAGTACAAATATATGTATGCATTCTCTGCTGTCAAATAGCTATACTGTAAGAGAGCTGAAGAAAATTACTCTTTCGGCTAGACTGTGGCTATCAGTAGCCTGACCCCTTCTCGCTCGTACGTGAATGTAATCTTGTTTAGGTGGTTCTGGTGGTTGAGTATTCTGTTCCACAAGCTTGCCTGAACTGGGTTCTACTTCAGCTTTTGAATCGCAGTTGTCATCTAGATTTCCTGATGTTGTTTTAAGCCGTTTTGCATCAGAATCATTCTGCCCAATTCAGATTACAAAATAAAAGATAAATATGTCATCATAAAAAAAATATATGCATATACTTAACTCACTTAAAATAAGTCAACAAAATTTGAATTTAGACCCAATACCTATCCCGTTCTAGAAGGACATTTCTACATAAATAGAGATACAAAATAAATAATTACCTTTGGTAGGAAATGAATTAAATTACAGGTCAAATTAACAACTAATAATAACAATAAATAAGATTACAAATTTAGATCAATAATTGAATTCATTCATTGAGATAGAAATAGACAGCTCAAAAGGCAACTTCAAAGGCAACTAAAAGCTCAATACAATAAAGCCAGCAGTAAAGAGACAACACTTTCATTATCAGCAATTTATCTCTAAATTAAGAACACTAAATAAATAAATCACAAATACCCAAAAAAATAAAATTCATTAAGAATCAATAATAAAAATAACTAAAACCAATACCAATCCGTTGCCATTGCCATTACTCGAAGACATCACCTTTATTGAATCATGTTGCACCACATCACGGCGTTTTCTTCCACCACCGCCGCCGCCGCCAGCACGAGCTGGTTTCCGGTCCAAATTCACAAGATCATTACCAGAAACATCCCGATTAGAATCACCACCAAACTGAGAACCAAAACTCGAGCCAAACTGACCTCTCCCATTGCCATTAACAGGAAACTGCCAGATCTCCGCCAAATTATAAGACCCATCATTCATTAACACAGAAGGATCCATAACTAGAACGTTAACAACCCAACTCAAAAAAATCCAATCTTTTGAAGTTAACTTAACAAAACATTGCCTGAACACTCTCTACGGACACAAACACTTAATGGGTTCGTTAAAAAAAGATCGATTCTTGTTCAAGTAGCTTCACAGTTAACAAAAAAATAAGCAATACCCAGTTCAAATAAAAGTTCGACAACTAAGCAAATCTAAGGAAAGGGAAAGATGAGAAGAAAAAGCTTTGTTTTAAATGGAGTTCAGTGTACTATATGTGATCTCCTTAGACAGTGGAGGTTGGTGCGCACTGTGCCACTTCTCTGGCTTACTATTACAAAAAGAGAAGGAGAGAGAGAGACCTCGGGAGTTGCAACCTAAGTCACTTCCCAGTGAGTTTTTCTCGGAGGATCCGGCTCCTTTTATTCTTCTTCTTTTTTTTTTCCCTCTTTTCTCTTACCAGTACATACTCCTTACTTCTCCACCGTCAGATCTCATGACTTTCTTCTCTTTGTATAAATTATCAACGGTCGTGATTTTTTCTCAATTGGGTATGTATTTTTGAGTTTTAGATTTTTTTTTCATTTGAGGTTTTTTGGTTTTTCTTGGTTGATTATTACGTTATGGGTCCCTAGCTTAGCTTGCACAAAGTACATTTCCATTGTACAAAACAAATTGGACTGTCTATTTTTCCATTTAAAAAATAATAATAATAAGAGAAATTAAAACAAAATTATGTAATTGAAATGATTTTTACTTTTATGATGATTTTTGGGTTTTGATTTGATTAACACATGATTTTCGTTTGATAAAAGGGTTATAAATTTATAATTGCTAATCATTGTTTAAAGTTAATGATTGTGATGCAACGTGAAAGTTGTGTGTTTGAGATCTAATCCATCTATTTATTGCAAAGTTGGGATAATGATGGTTTGAGATTTCTAATTTGGGATCTTAATCCTATGTTTAAGTAGAAGGCCCTCAATTTTATGGTCCACTTACCCAACTTGGCTATGATTATCATTATATTAGCCCCTCATTTGGCCCACTATTATTCTAACATTTTAGGCGTCATTTGAATTAGAGGTTGGGAAAAGGTATAAAAAAAGGCCATAAGTCCTTTGTTTGTGAGTGTTAGAAGAATAAGAAAAGAAATGATATTAACTAATCAAAAAGAAAAGAAAGGAGAGGAGATGAAATGCTAAATGGTATCTTATGTTTGGAAGTTTTAAAGGAAATGAAAGGATGATAATAATAAATAATTGTAAAATAGTTTTATTTAATAAATATATTTAGTATAAAAGGGAGGAATAAAACTTATTCTCTCAATTCGAGGAAATAAAAAATGAGAGTAGCAAGGATAAGTTATCTCTTCTTAACCTTTCTATCTTAAAAAATAAAAACTTCCAAATAATGAATATTAGCTATCCCTTCTATCTATAATTTCCTATCACTTGCTATCTCTCAAACCAAACAGAATATAAAAGTTTACTTCTAGTTGTAAATTAGTCACTAATCTTCTTTTAGGCTCAAATAAATGGGGTTTACATCTTTTCTATCTCATTTAAGCCACATGAGTGACAGAATAGTAAACAGATAGTATAATTTTCATCTATATGGGACCACATGTAAAGTTAAAAAGGAAATCTATATAAATAACTAAATTGTAAGAAAATTTTGTTTGCCACCTAGGATTCTAAGATGATGTGACATGGGTTTTTTTTATTTTATTTTTTTGTATTAAACATTTTTGTTATTAAATTTTCATGTATTATTAATTGTTAATTTTTAATGGTTATAGAATTTGAAAGGTTTTGTATTTATTATTTGTTAATAATGTCGTAATTATTTAATTAGTTTTATCTTTTGGTGTTTATAACCTTTTAAAATTTATTATTATCCTTTAAATATTATGACCTTTCATATTTTTTACATTTTTTTGTTATTTGTCTTTTGATATTTCTTTCATGTATTATTAATTGTTAATTTTTAATAGTTATAGAATTTGAAAGGTTTTGAATTTATTATTTGTTAATAATGTTGTAAATATTTAATTAGTTTTGTCTTTTGGTATTCATAACCTTTTAAAATTTATTATTATCTTTTAAATATTATGACCTTTCATATTTCTTACGTTTTTTTTGTTATTTGTCATTTGATATTCTAACGCATTAATGAACCTGTTAATAATTTCATTCCTATAAATTGATAGTTTGTGAATGTTTGTTCTTTTGGTTTGATTCACTGTTCTTCCTTTGCAAGTTTTCTTCTCCATCTGAAAGACTTTGAAATATTTGTTTAGTTATGAAACGTAAATTTGAGCTATCATCATCTTCATTAAGAGTTAGAAATCTCAATCACATGGAAGATGGTGAATTCTCACAAGGTGAATCTCTCGAATTTTTTTTTCCAATTTATTTAGTTACTATACCTCATATGAAAATGTGTTTTTCATTCTA